>CM030363.1:262903000-263143000 GCA_017893485.1 Hemerocallis citrina
ACTCGTGTGCACTCGGCCTTCCCGCCTTCGTATCGACGATCCGAACCGTTCACATTGATCTACACATCTAAATTAGTCTAAATATGTAAAATCAAATCATTTGAAATTCATTTGCCCATCCATCATGTGACTATAAAAAACAATAATTTTCAGCCATACAATTTTGTAACACTTCAATGGATGGGTAAATGAATTTCAAATGATTTGATTTTACTTATTTAGACTAATTTAGATGTGTAGATCAATGTGAACGGTTCGGATCGTCGATATGAAAGCCCGAAGGTTGAGTGCACACGCCGTGTGCGCCATAGGTGGTGCACAACGGAAGGGCTCCCTATATATATATATATATACTAGGTTTGCCCGTTGACACGTGCCTACGACACATCTTCGAAACGGTGCACCTTGTTTGATCATATAAAATAGTTTTGGAGATCCAGCAAATTAATTGAAGTAGCAAACATATTATATGAGAAACTTTTAGGGGTCCAGCAAAAAACATATTATATGATTTTTTTTTTAAATTTTTTAAATTATTTTTAAAGTTTTTTAATTTTTAATTTTTTAGTTTTTTAATTTTTAATTTTTAATTTTTAAAAAAAATTTATTTTCTTAATTTTTTGAATAGAAGAGGGAGGGAAAGAGAGAGAAATATATATATATATAGGAGTTGTTTTGGGTGAGGGATTTGAATTTGAGTTTTGGAGGGAAACTTTTGGGAGGGAAAATATGTTTTGTGAGGTTAGATCTGGATCTTTGATTTTTGAGGGGATTGAAGGAGAGCCACTTGATAGCTTTCTTTGTGTTTTATTATATATACATATATATATATATATATAGAGAGAGAGAGAGAGAGAGAGAGAAAACGCAAATGTTGTGAAAACTCGTGAAAACCACCTAGGTCGTTGTTGGGAACAACGGCCTAGGTTATAATGCATTATAAATAAGCTCAGCCTAGGTTGTTTTCACATTTTTCAACGCTACAGTAGCGTTTTCAATAGAGCATTGCTTATATATATATATATATATATATATATATATATATATATATATATATATATATGATATTTTTTTATATTTTTTTTATATAAAAGGAATGCTATCTAAATTATGGTATGTATATTTCTACCTTCAGCTAACAAATAACTCCAAGTATCATAATCCTGTTTCCATCATTTATGTTTTGGTATTTGTGCAAATAAGTCCCCCACAATTATGTAATTTGCACATTAATCGGTAGTGTCCCTAACAATGTGGGGACCCACACAAAAATAGGGTGTCTAGATACCAAAATAGCCCTGTTTCCCAAATCAATTCGTAATCTATTTTGTTTCTATTCTCTTCACGAGTAACATATCTGCCATCTTCATCTTATACAAGTCATCAAAAGATTACATAAGAGGATTAGGCTTGAGATTAAGAAATGCATTAGGATCTAATTTTCTAAAGAGAATAAATTGATTGAGGGATATTTTGGTCGTTAGCCATCTAATCAGGAAATGAGCATGGTTATATAGAGATGAGTAACCGGAGGGACTTCTTTATTGTGGGTTCCACATTGGTGGGAATGCATAGGCAGAAACCAATTTGTCGGGAATATATGTGCGAATACTACATTTGTGGGAGACCTATGTACCAAAAGTCCCTTCCATTTTTTGTATTTAGCATTATATTTTTTGCATTAGTTCACTTATTCCACCTCACTTTCCTATCAACATATTGAATAACTGAAAGAAGTGATCGACTTACTCCATCTTGCATTCAAATAAGATTTGGAATACAAAGTTGGATTCAGGAGATTTGTTGTACCAATTCTGATAAAGACTGACTAATCCACTTAATGCATGTATTGTTTCTTTTACCAAATGGAGCCTAAATATAGAGTACCAGGATTCAAATTCTCTACATGATTAAGAAAGTCTATATGCATTTTATATGAGAGAGAAATGGTGGATTTAAGATATGATAATTCAGGGTGTAGTTGTCAGTCTCCTTTCTTAAACTTACATGTAGCAATTGTAGACTAAAGTGCCCTCTACATAAATTTTAGAAATATACTAGATTTTCCCATGGGCACGTGCCTACGGCACGTCTTCGGAACGATACAAAACACGAAAAGCCCAATAAACAGTAAAACAACAATTATGTAGCTCAAGTTTGAATAGTATGATAATAATTAGTTGTAAATAAAAGTCCATGTTTCTATTAGTATATGTTGAAAAATAATTATAAATGAGAGTGTAAAATCTAACTTCTTAGAACTTTAAGTGTGAAAATGATGAAATTTAACTGTTGAAGAGATACTTGCTATTTTCAATATAACATGTGCAATAAAAAAAACATAAAATTCTAAAAATTTACAAACCTGAAATCTTAAAATCTAAATTTCCAAGTAAATAAAGAAAGAATGGGAGAGAGAGATAGGGAGAGAGCGAAAGAGAGAAATATGAAAAAGTGAAGAAAGAAGAGAGATAGTAATAAAGTAATGAGTTTTTTAGTTTTTTGAGGGAAAATTTTTGGTTTTGGGGTTTGAAATTTTGGGAGGGAAAATGTATTTTGTGAGATTAGATCTGAGCCTTTGATTTTGGGGGAATTGAAGGTGAGCCACTTGATAGCTTTCTTTGTGTTTTATTATATTGATATATGACCCTAATCAATTTATCATAAATTATATATATGACCCTAATCAATTTATCATAAATTATTGCGCATCATAAGATACAAACTGTCAAATGCTTTCTAAGTGGGTATTAAGCCTGTACGTAAGTAGAATCAATTTGTCATAAATTATTGTGTATTATATATGCATGTTATAAGATACAATGTGTACTAAGATTAATTGTACTAGTAGATGTTCCAAGAAAGTATTTACCAATTTCCCTACTAATTGTGTCAAATAGTAGTTTAGTTATGATTTAAAAAATATATGGTAAACAGTCAAATTAAATAATAAACTCGGCTCAGATTTGAATGCTTTACATTCATAAAGATGACAATTTTGTATTTTAAATTTTTGTAGCATACTAGATGATGTTTAATCAAAAGTAAAGAGGCTACTTGATTAACTAGTTAGGTAGTTCTACTGGATGATCCTGCAACCTATGCGTGAAAACTTCTATCTGTTAATCATAAGGCATGTTTTATATTATTCCTGTTATAATGCTTGATAGTACTTGATGAATGTTTGGAAAGGCTTCAAGATGCATGAATTGACTGGGAGTAGGTAGGGTACATCTTAGGTAAGTAGATACTCTTCTAAGGCAGTGGCAAAATGTCATATTATGCAATAAAGGCTGATGAGACAGTTCATGGTACTCATCGTAACCCATATTGTTTGTGCATAAAACTTCAGATGAAATGGAGATCACTTTCTAACTCACCAAGTTCCTGCAAACTCAATTGTTTCATAATGTAGAACAATTCACAACACTTCAGCATCGAGAAAATGCTTTTCAGGCTGTATGAACTTTTATACAAACGTATTTTAGAGCATGGGCATCAGGATGGATGGCTGTGGACCTCTTGTAAAACATAAGATCACACAACCAGTGATTTTTGTCTGACCCCTTCAGTTATGTATTGTGTCTCCCTAGATCGGCTCTACCCTTTCTATGTTATACATCTCTGCAACTTTGTTTCTTTAAATTGACAAATGATTTACCCTTTGTAAGTGGGCATAACCAAGTAAGTTATGCCAAGTATTAAAGCCTCTTCTCCCTCTATTGAAATTGTTACTGCCACAGTGTCACTGCACCTTAATTATCTTAATCCTTGCATAGTGAACCATGTTCCACTACTTCGACAGTCACTAGACATTGTGAATTAACGCGTTTTTTTTCTTCAAAAAATTAACTTTCCTCTCGTCCTTCAAGTTTGTACCAGGCCTTGAAAATGGATGGGAACAGCAATTCAGTAGCAATTTCTGCAACTAACCCTAGACACCGAAAGCTAAGGTCAATTGTGTGGAATTACTTCACCAAGGAAAGAAGAGCAGATGGTGCCATGGTAGCTACCTGTAACCACTGCAAAAAACAGTTGACAGCAAGCAACAGGAGTGGCACCTCACATCTCAAAAACCATTTATCGACTTGTACAAATTCCAGCATCCACCGACCTGATTACCCAGATCGAAGGAAAAGAAGAAAACTTGTAGTTTGGCAGCCACTTCAAGTTTCATATGAGAAGAAGAACGCTGGAACCTCAAACCTGAACAACACTTTTGACCAGGAACTAAGTCGACAAGATCTTGCACGCATGGTTATTATGCATGAATACCCTCTCACTATGGTCCATCATGCTGGGTTTAGAACTTTCATTCGAAACCTTCAGCCTCAATTCAAGTTGATCTCACACGAGACAATAAAGGACGATTGCATGAAGATTTATGATAATCTCAGGCTCAAATTGAGTGAAGTTCTCGATAAAGTTCCAGGCCGTGTTAGTCTCACAGCAGATATTTGGAGGTCAGGTGCCACCGAAGAGGAGGAATACCTGTGCTTTACTTGCCACTATATTGATAATGACTGGAAGCTTCAAAAGAAGATTCTAAATTTATTGCACTTTGATGTTACCCCTACAGGAGAAGAAATTAGTAAAGCAATTGTAGAGAAGATGTACGAATGGAAACTAACCCAGAAGGTTTCGACCATTATTCTAGACAACTGTGAACACAGTGAAGAGGTGACTGAAGAGATGCTGAAGTTTCTTCGCCCAAAGGCTTCCTTACTTTTAAATGACGGTTTATTTCATGTTCACGGCTATGCTCATGTTTTAGATCTTGTTGTCCAGGATGGTTTGGAGGTAGTAAGTGAGGTTACTGATAGAGTACGGGATGCTATCAAATATGTGAAATCTGCGCCTGAAAGTTTGCGAAGATTTCAGAAATTAGCAAGGTTAGTTGAAGCCCCACATAAATCTCTACTTCTTGATGTTAAGGGTAATTGGAAGTCAACATATTTGATGCTTGCAACCTCATGTGCATTTGAACTGGCTTTTGGAAGTTTAGCAAAAGATGATGGTGAGTTCTCGCACTTACTAACTCAGAAGGATTTTGATGACATTAAATCTATCTGTGAGTGCTTGGATGTAATCTATAATGCTTGTGAGAAATTTTCCAGCACTAGAATGCCCACTGCAAATCTGTACTTCAATGATGCATGTGGTATTCGCTTGTCATTGAAAAATTCTTCTATTAACCCTCTTCCTATTATTGCAATGATGGCTTCACAAATGCTCGACAAGTTTGAAGAGTATTGGAAAGTAACTGGTACTTTAATGGCAATTGCTTCTATTTTAGATCCTCGATTTAAATTGAAGTCCATAGAGTACTTCTTTAAACTAATATATGATGGTGAGTTCGAAGCTCAGACCAAGATTGAGAACATCCGCAAGAATTTGTTAAGCCTCTACAATGAATATCTAGTTCGCTCTGCTTACACATCAAACAATCAAGATCTTCTCTGTTATGATCGCGGTAGTGGTGGAGGCACAAATACGGCACGTGCAAGTGGTCGAGGCTTCAAAACTTCTTCTCGGATAACACTGTTAGATACGAGGCGGGGGCTTGATCAATATCTGCAAGAGTCCTCATCAAGCCAGGCAGTAAAATCAGATTTAGATATGTATTTAGAGGCACCAGTTCATCCTTCAAAAGAAGGACTTGCTGACGAGTTTAATGTTTTAGCTTGGTGGAGGTTCAATGAAGTGAAATATCCTATCCTTTCTCTAGTTGCCCGTGATATATTGGCCATTCCAGTCTCAGTTCCATCCAATGTAGAAAGTAGAACAATCAATCAATATCTGAGTTCCATGGATCCAGTGACTGTACAGGGACTGGTTTGTGCACAAGATTGGCTAAGAGATGAAGTTGCAGGTGTGACGATGGCTTAAGCTTTCTACTAAAGCTTTATTACATTATTATTGTGATTCATAGTTTAAGTAGATTGATCAACTACTCATGAGCTTTTTCTACCTCTATGCAGCTGCTAACGTCGATGGTGAAGCATCCATTATCCCAGCCTCAGGAAATGAACTGGCTGGCGCACCTCAATAGGTGAACAGTTTAGAAACTCACCAATCTCTTCTGTTCTTATATTAAGTTTTCAGTGAAAATACACGAGTGTTTTTAATTCGAAATTTCAAAATGCTGTGCCTGTTTGCCTGCCTCACTTGACCGCACCTTCATACCACATCATTTATGGTTTAATTTTGCAGGTTATATTGATGAAGAATCCAAGTAAGCTGATGGTCGTTGAGTTGAGATGGTTAATCGAGGTTAAGCTGAATGTAAATCTAGGTTGTTTTTTTTACCTTGGAACATTGTTCAGATGTTGATATAGGATGTTGTAAACTCTGTAAGACTAAGCTATTTCATCACCGCATGCAGCTTGAAGTTTTATTTCTATGCGATGACTATTACTGTTAGTTATTAGCCAGAAAGTTTTCATATCAGGGATCTTTTATGTTCCAACAATTTTTATTCCTTGTCTTTTTTCCCCCTTCAACTTCATTTTTCTTTTCCTTTTATATTTAGAGAAAATTTTCTTCTATATCATGCTCATGTTCCTAATGGTTAGAAATTGGCACCAATTATATTGTTTGTTCGGAATGGTTAGATTATGCTATAGAAATGAGTTATCTAGTGTGGTTATAATTCATCATGATTTCTATATTCATGTGCATGTTTGTGTTATCAGGTTTCCATCGATGAAACTAAAACTTGAACTCCGTTATGCTATGTTGGTAGGTTACATATGAAAGTTTATAAAGAAGAAGCGGGATTGGATCTCTATTTGTGGTCTGTTATTGTAAGAACCAATCTATATTAATTTGTGTATTCACCAAAATACTACGCATGTTCAAACACGTGTGTATGAGTGTATTTGTGTTTAATTTGGAAATAAGGTTATATCTTGATGCCCCCCAGGTCCCGAATTTTTTGCAATTTTAGAGGTCGCTCAATTTGTATCTCCTTATAAATATATGCAAGTATTTTGTGCGTAAAAAAAAATGTTATTAGGGTCCCCAAAAATAATTATTTGGACCTTCAGAATTTTTTTAAAAATTATTTGGGTTTCGGCTTGATTGAATTCGAGGCTTTAAATTTAGGTGATTTAAAACAAATCTACATTCAAATTAATAGAAACCTAAACTCGAAACCATATTCAAATCCACATTTCATAATTTTTTGTTTCTGTTTTTCCTATGTTTATGTTTCATTTCACTTAAGTGCTATATTTCTGTTTCATTTTCATTTCATAAATTTGTTACACGGAACCGTTTCTCCTATAATTATGAACATTTCATTTTCACTTAAGTGTTATTTCTATGATTCTGTTTTATAATTTTCATTCCATCTATGTAGAGGTGGAGGTGAATTGTTGAAGCAGTTTCATGCATTAAATGAGGTAGAATAAGAGCTTTTCATTCACCAAAGGGGCTTTCCATTCACAGGTTTGCATATTTGATTATATGTTTTGAGGTTCAATTCACAATTCACAGCATATCTGATAATCCATTTACAAATGTTGAAGCTCAATTATATGTTTTGCATATCTGAATAGTTTATGCATGTTTTTTGTATGCTTCTCGTGTGGATGCTTATGTGGATGCATATTTGATTGATGATTTTCACTCTATTTTGCATATCCTATTGATGCTTATGAGTAAAATTGTCTTCGATGATATATATTTTGCATATTTTGTCTTGAACAATGTGCAAATTTTTTGTATACATTTTTTTTATGTATGGGCGTTCGCCTCGGGCCCTCGGGGGCTTAGGGCCGGCCCTGATCTAAAACACTAAACCTCATATTAAAATTTTCATTTAAACATTTAAATTTACAGTTGAGCAAATGATGGTACTCCATCGCAATAAATATATAAATGAAGAAAATGTGCAGACATGCTGCAGTAAATCAAGATGATCCAGCCAGCAGGCCCAGCACAAGGCCTAATAAAAAAATGCTCAGCACAGCAAACAAAACAAAAACCAGCCAATAAGTGTGCACACCAAACCGAACATAAAGCAAGAATCAGCTGCGGGCTCGAACCAAAATAAGAAGCATCAATTAACGGAAAGCGACACTTTGCTCCGCTGAATAACAAATTAACATCACGGCCAAGCCAGCCAAATAATTTGCATATAATACCTACATCCCTGAGAATAAAGTAGTCATCAACATAAGGTAGCTGGTCCTAGAGTTCTGTACCACAAAACCATCAGATAAATATATGTTAAATTCATTACGAGCTAACTCACATATTAATAATGATTTCATAAACTGTTGTCTTGTCTGTTGTTCTGTTTATTCAACAAGTATAATTGCATCTAAAATACCTATAATTAAATTCAGTGTCTAGAACTGGCAACAAGGAAAGATACGAATCAAATGCTGCCTCCTTGTTTCTACCATCTAACACTTTATTACATTAAGCTTAGCTGTTCGACAAATTTGAGATATCTAGTGTTCTTCTTCTTTCTATGTGAGCTGTTCTTGCGCAATAAACAACTATGTTTTTATAGTCGATCTTTTTTAAAAAAAGAAACAAGTTAGGAAATACCTCTATGAATGGAAAAGACAAATCACAATCGATTAAGTCTAGAAAAAAGACTGCATGTAAGTTACAGTTAGTTTAGGAATTAAGGTAAACACCCCAACATTAAGTGAAAGAAAAATCCTGACTTATTAGTTTGCGAGTGATAATAACAAAATCTATAACGACAATCGTTTCTGATATAACCTAACTGATAATGTTGAATAAGAGTATAAAACATCCCTTGAACAGAAGATAATTTTAGCGTATGTCTGACTGCATCTGCTATACAAGAAATGCTGAAGAACCGGACATTCTGCGGTCGCCTACTTTTAGGCTAATAACTTAATTAGTTTAATATATTCATTAATTTAGGCATGTGAGATAAAGGAGTTGGCCTTCCTGTACCCTTTTCTCACAGGAGGTTTTGGAGTATATAAGAGTTTGGTATCCAGCAGAAAACATTGAATTCATGTTTTTCTTTCTTGCCATAAACTAGTCAAATTCCGAACACTTATGAGATGCCTGTTTTAACTTGCTTCTGTTCTTTGATATGACAAACAAATCTGACACTAATAACTAGTTTCATTACGGAAATGAGGGAATTCTCCTCTGTAACTTGAATTGCGCAAATAGCAGACATTTCAGCAATTTTGTAGGTTCATAGAACAGGATTTGTCTACCTGTCACAGAGATTGTGATTGTTAATATCAAAATTACTAATAATGTACTTTGTTAGCAAAAGTCCGATTTTTTACTTAGGGAACTATTCGTATTCTGGCTTTTATTCTGCAACAAGATTTTATTTACGCCGATTGATCTCAGAATCAGTAGTTCAATACAAAGTTTTTTTTTTTTGAATAATGCTACATCCACTACCAATTTCACTGCCATTTTCACTACCTTAGGTGGCACACTCCAATAGGTAGAGAAAGATAGAGTAGGTGGGAGAACTCTCCAATAGGAATATGCCACCTAAGGTAGTGAACAAGATGGTAGTGAAATTGGTAGTGGATGAAGCATTACTCTTTTTTTTTTATATCCTGGTTGAAATGAAAATTGGTAGCTACTTTTCGTTCACTGTCACACCTAGAATGCGAAGTATGAATTTGATTGTTTTCAAAAGCATACCAAACCTTCATCCACTCCAAACAGCTACTGGCAATGGTAGGTGAAGGCCAACTCCTTAATGTCACATACCTAAAAGTAATTAAGCTTTAACAAACAAACATATTTAACTCAAGTAAACAAATTGCGAAATTTTGGGTTTATTAGCATTTCTTATATAGCTGATGAAAATCACACTTATGTTAACGGGAGATCTTCTATATATAACCTCAAATGCCTCTGTGACCTTTCCAAATTCAATAGTAATTAAGTCAAACAAACATGCTTTAAGATGCGCGTTCTACCGACATCTTCCTCAACATTCAAGAACTCGCTGGCCATTAGAAATAGAAAACTCTGACTCTAATCCGAATCTTTTGATCCAAACATTAAAAAAAAACACATTGACAACAATGGACAAAAAACAATGTGACAACTGGAAGCAAAAAAGATCACATTAGAAATCCAAATCAAATTAATTACAACACTCCAATAATAATCACTTTCATAACTAATTATTCCACCACCATCTCTCTCTCTTTCACATCTATCACAATAATTATCGTCACAATCAACTGTTAACACATCCCTCTCACAACTATCATTAAAATTACCAGAATCACCATCGTGATTAACACTAATTGTGCTGCTAATTACACCACTAATCTCATCATTACCTCTCACTTCAACCCAACTCTCGTCCCAGCTCCAATTAGCCCCCCTGCTACTAAACAACTCCTGAACTCCATTCCCCAAATTCGGTTCGATTTCCACACTTGCATCCACTTCCTCGACGAAATCCCAGATGCTCGAATCCAACGTACTTTTCGGGGAAGTCCACTTATAACATTTCGAATCCGAATCCGAATCCGAATCCGAATCCGAATCCAAACCCGAAACAAACGGATGCATCAACAATTCCTGTACACTCCACCTCTCCGTCCTCTCCCTCCTAAAACAATTGTCCAAAAAGTCCCTCCCATCCTCCTCAACCCATTCCGGCACTTGGGGCACGCTGTCTGTAAAACCGACACGATAAAGCAGCCTCCCGACGTCGCTCTCGTCGGGCCAAGGCGGCCTCCCGGTCAGCATTTCAACTACAACGCACCCTAGGGCCCACACATCAGCCTCTGCGCCCTGCGCTTCGGCTCTTGCTACTTCTGGCGCCATGTACATTGGTGACCCCATGAATTGTGCAGTTTCTGAAGTGAGCGACTTGGCGCACCCAAGGTCAGCGAGCTTGGGTGAGCCGTTGGAAGAAACGAGGATGTTGTCGGGTTTGATGTCGCAGTGTGCGATGTTGAAGGAGTGGAGGTGGGAGAGGGCGAGGAGGAGGTGGAGGGTGTGGGACTTGATGGTGGTGTAAGGGAGGGGGAGGTGGAGGGAGAGAGGGCCGAGGGGGGCGTATTCTAGGAAGAGGTGGAAGGATTGTGGGGTGAGTTGGAAGCCTAGGAAGGAGATGATGTAGGGAGATGGGGGGAGGGAGGAGTGGATGAGGTGTTCGCGGCGGAGGGGGGTGGAGGAAGATAGAGGAGAGGTTTTTACGGCGAAGAGAGAGGAGGAGGTGGAGGCAAGAGTGACCGTTGCGGTTGAGCCACATCCGAGTAGGGGACCTATGGTGAAATCCGGAAATGCAGACATTGAGAATCTTCTTTAATTAACCTGATACAAGCTAAGCTGAATTTGAAACACGTGAGAATACTAAGGGGTAGTGATAAAGGAGGACAATAAAGAGAGTGATGTTTATGGTTATGTGTATTGAGAGAGGGTTGAGTTTTGGGATGAGTGTTTATATAGACAAGGGAAGGGATGATGCTGGATCGGCGTTTAGGGTGTTAGTTGTGATGAAAGAGTCCAAGCTGGCGTGAGGCGGGTAGAGTAAGAGAGAGACACGTGGAAAGAGGATGGGGGTTGATGGAATTGGCCGGTTGAGTTGAGTTCAGTTGAGTTGAGGTTTGCACCTAATCTCTGCCACTATGATAGGAGAAGGTCTTAGTCCATAATCCAATTCTTTTTAGTATCATATACGTACTGTGCACGTGAAAAAAAATTGGAGGGATAATGAAAAGGGTAAAAAGAAAAAAATCTACCAGCACGTGCCTAATTTCTTTTACCAGACAGAAAGGGTCTTTTTATTTTTATTTTTTTATTTTTTATTTTTTATTTTTTTATTTTTTCCAAAATTCCCAAACTTGATAGGTTAGTTTGTTTTGTGAAAATAGTTTTCACAAAACTCCACTTCAACTATTTTCTATTTTATCACATCCTCTCTCTAAATATATTATTATTATTATTATTATTATTATTATTATTATTATTATTATTATTATTTTATATATATATATACTATTATTATAAATATAGACTCTCGGATTTTTTGTAATTTTAGAGTCTCCCAAATTTGTATTCCCTTATAAATATAGACATATATTTTGTGCGTAAAAAAAAATATTGTTATTAGGGTCCTCAAAAATAATTATTTTGGTCTTTCGCCTCGGGCCCCCGGAACTCAAGGCCAGCCCTAGGTTTGATTTCCCTCTAATATAGCTTAAGGCGTTTAGGTCATTTCAAGTATAAAAATATAGGAAGAAAGAAGAAGATATTATTCCGAGATTTGATCAAAAATAAACAAGGGTTTTTAATATATATGTCATAACAAATAAGTGAATATCATATATATATTTCGATAATATATATTTTCATACTTAACCTCTAACAGTGTGGGCTACATCTCATAGTTGTCCTTACGGTTAAAAAAAAAATCAAAAAAGTGGGAAAATTTTCAATTTTCCTAAATGAACTTGATGAAAAATGACTGAAATATCATCTTTTCTACCGTTCAAAGTTTATATTTTTCATCCTCATAAACCCAAATGATGGTTAATTCAGCTGAGACTCATCAACTCTTTCCAAATTAAATTTATCATCTTTTTCAATAAATGATCAAACTTACGGTTCATCTTTGAAAACATCGTATTCCTCCGCATATTACTTTTCTAAATTTGCCACCAATCTTGTGTTTCTAATGATGGATTGTAAATTTTCTCATTTATTTCATTTAATTCACTGTGAAATTATTTAATGTTTCTCATTTTATTTTCTAATTTCATTTTTTCAATTTGATTTCTATTTGTATAGTAAGAGATTAAATCATGGTTAATTAAGGATATCTACCATAGGGATAGATATGAATTAAGATCCTAATTGTTAGGGGCATATATGAAAATACATATTTGTTAAGGGTATGTATGATATTAGCATACTAGGTTTTCCCGTTGACACGTGCCTACGGCACGTCTTCGGAACGGTGCACCTGGTTTGATTATATAAAATAGTTTTAGAGGTCCAGCAAATTAATTGAAGTAGGAAACATATTATATGAGGAAGCAATATATCTACTTTTAAGTTCAACCATCGCCTTCTTGATCATTAGCTTGAACTTACCTGTAATGCATATAGTTTGTTAGAAACACTGCATAGAGTTTTTTTTAACTTCAACATCACTTTTAGATACTTGTAATTGTTATGCAAGGATATGATCATATAGATTTTATAGAGCTTACTCTAATCCCATAACCACTATGAGCATGTCTACATACAATGGTAACCCAAGTGCAGGTGTGAAGGTATCTACAATACCAATAATCTAAAATTTGTTTGTCTGAGACTCAGTTTGCAATTAAAATATCTCTTATTATTATTTCAACCAAAATGTAATATATGAAGTTCTCAAAACTCTAATCCAAGCTAACCATTTCTGTTATCTTCACTTTGTCTTCCCATTGCACCTTTATAAAAAAATTATCAAAATGGATCAATAACAAATTTACTTTAACTGTCTTTCTTGAGTGGAGAGTTTGCACCATTCACTGGTAAACCCCAGCCATCCCAATCTTATATATCAAAACATACACTAAAAGTTCTTATATGTTATGTTATCATTGGTTTCTAATAACCAGTGAAGGGAACACACTTTACGATAGTATATTCTCTTGTAGTAAAGAAATTAATGTTTCATATTTGCCAAGTTAGTTTGGGTTGCTGATCAGCTTACTTGTCATGCTATGGTTTGGAAGCCCAAATTGAGGTCTCCAAATAATCTATCTTTCACTTGCGTACACCTTAAATCAAAAGCAATAAAAAGCTCATCAAATAAATCACCAAATTAAAATTTTTTAAACCAAAAAATAAAACAATCATACATCTCTGAACTTAGATCCCATGAACACACAAAATTCAAGTCAGCAAAAAAATGAGTAATCCCATGCACACACAAAATTAAAAATTAGAATGAGAATTCAGTTAATGAGATGAAATTAGTGTTGGCGCATCGCATGTAGAGGCTCTCGATTCGGTGGAGGAGAGTCGTCGATACGGAGTCGCTTGATATTCGCCCTCAATTTGGTGGAGGGGAGCCGCTGATACGGAATTAGTAGGAGATCAGATATCGACGATGACCTCTTGATTGGAGTTCGACACTGGATTTGGATTTGGTTTACTTTGAGATTTGCGCTTGAGAGGACGATGGAGGCTTCGCCAATGGAATGGAAGCGAAGATTTAAGAAAATAGTTTTAGGGAATTGGAGTTCGCTGCTTAAAAATCCTAGGGGAGAGAGAGAGAGAGATTTGAGCTCTCTGGTTTGGGAAATAGAGGGAGCAAACTGATCTGAATATGATATATAGAGAGAGAAAAAATAATAATTAAAAAAAAATAAATGAGTTATTTTTTGGGAGATTTGAATTTGAGTTTTGGGGATAAATTTTGGGGGAAAAAAAGGTCTTTTGAAAGCTTAGATGTGGACCATAAATTTTCTTACTATTGAAGGAGAGCCACTTAATAGCTTTTCTTTGTGGTTTATTGTATAGATGTGTTAGGGTGTATACGTGTTAACAACCCAATAAGCAATAGCCAATATGGGTTTTTTTTATCTTTGATGTCCGTGTAATTGGGTTTGTTGCTTTAAGATTTGTGCCGAATAATTGGGTTTGAGATGGTGACTATGGAGGTGAGTGATGGTGATGATGGAGGTGGGTGACGGTGTTGGTGATGAGATGGTGGTGGATGGGTGTTTGGTCGGAGGAGGAAGGAGACAGAGCGAGAGCCCGGTTGAGGTTTTGGAGATTTTATTTTTTTTTTCCTTTTCTTTGTTTTTAAATATAGCATAAGGGCATTTAGGCCATTTCATGTATAAAATATATTTAAAAAAAGAAGATGATGTTATTTCAAGGTTAAGAGTTTCTTAACTGACTGTCTAAACTTTGTTGAGTTCATAACTTTTATCCTAAATAAAATGTCATTTAATTAAATATGAGTTGATTGAATAGGAGAAAGAGAAAAGCTAGGGAGATGCGAATGGAGTATTCCCTACTAATTTTTGCTTGGTTGGTTTTGGAATACGTGTAATTAGTTGTGAGAAAGAGAAACCCTATATTTTATACACTTGTAAGGTTGAGACCATTAGTTGCTATGTTTGTATTATTCTAATAGACACAAATGCATCTAAATAACTGTATGATGTAATGCATACATCAACATTACACGCATATAGCCAATCGACTCAGAAAACATTACACATATGCAAGGGATCTGTCTTTAAAGATATTCAAACCCTTTAGTGGTGCACTTTTATGGTATATAGTTGGTTAGAAATTTACAATTTGGTTGACCTTCTTAAAGTCTTCTCTTTTCTTAGGAAGTAAATTATTATGGGCAAAAAATAAAGTACCCTTCAATGTTTGGGCTTCATACAGCATGTCTATATAATGTTTGAAAAAGTATATTTAACTAATTTCACCGTCAACTTAACCTAATCCGTTAAGTTAGAATTATTGAATTACATTTTTACCCTTATCCTTTTATAATCAAATCTCTTCTTCTTTTGCCTCTTTCTTCATTCTTTTTCTTCATTCCTTTTGAGTTCATGCGGGTTCCTTTTTTGATTTCAGGGAGAATCTTTTTGAGTTTATGTGGTGGGTGGGAACTTACGATAATGAAGATGATGCTGAAGAGTGAGAGTTCCATGAAAATTGATCAAATATGCGTAACATAGTTTATTTAGTAAATTCATCTCAATGATAACTTCGTATCGAATCTGGAAAAGAAAAATTGAATAACTCAGCATTAGACTGTAGGTTGTTCACACTGCAATAGCATTCTCAAAATATTGTTCACAGGTCATCGAGCATTTTGAAAATATTATGGCATTACAAAAGAAATAGTGAAATTCAACATCAGCTTACCTATTCTAGTGGTATATGCAACCAACATGTCTCAAGCTCAAATGTGGAAACATTAATACTTAAAAACAATATCATGCACTAAACTAATGCTCATATATGCAGCTTCGATGGCCATCAGAAATATACAATTGTAAGTACTCTTACTTCGAAAATAATGATCGATCATTAAATCCACCAAGAGGATACCAGATTTTCTGATGAAATAACTGATAAAAATGAAGAAAAAAGTACGAAGAAAGAGGAAAAAGAAGAAAAGATTTGATTATGAAAGGATATGGGTAAAAAGATAATTCAATAATTCTAACTTGAAGAATAGAGTTAAGTTAACGGAGGAATGTGTTAAATATACTTTTTTAAAAGTTATATGAGTATATTGTATTAAGCCCAAACGTTGGGGGCTACCTTGTTTTTTGCCCAATTATTATTTTGGAATCAGATAATTATTCGGTTTAAATTGTGGTAGTAGTCTAGTAATAAATTACTTAATTTTTATGCGAGATGCCGGTGTTTAAACTCCTCATTTGCACAAAATCCTTATTGTTAGATCATAGTATAAATATGTGGCTATGACCGTGTCCGAAAAAAGAAAAAAAAAAAAACCTATCCTCCACTCTTAACAATTTCATGCATGTCCATTATATTTCTCCTAAGAGCATCTGTAGTCGTCTAAAGCTATTTTTTTTTTTGGATATTTGGTAAATGGAAACCGTTAAAATAGCTTTGCGTTGCAGTTGTCGATTGCCAAATTTTGGGTAATCGTAAATTTTCAAATCTGATTCAAAAGACGAATTATCGTCGGAAGAAAAAAAAAACAAAATTTTAAAAATTATTGGAACGGACGGGAAATCTTTTCCCGTCCATCATATTTTTTTAAAATAAAAAAATCACAACATCCCATGGACGGAAAAGGATCCCTCGTCTAAGGAATCAGGTGAGTTTACTTTTCAAAATTTTTTTAAATATATATAGACGAAAATTGATTTTCCGTCTCTACCATTTTTTTTAAAAAAATTTCGATTGGACGAGAAATGAAATTTTGTCTGACACTTCACTGTTTTGCCAAATTCTCTCTGACTAATTTTTTCTTTCGTTCGATATGACAGACGATGAACCCTTTTCGTTTGCTATATTTTTCAAAATTCCAAATCGTCTGTCAAATTTGGCCAGTCAATGTTCACAAAAAATTCAAATTTTGAATTTTTGGCCAACGACTATAGCGTTTTCATTTTAATTTTTTTGAAAATTTTGGGTATTTGGAAGACCACTACAGATGCTCTAAGAAAAACGATTTGATAACAAGAAATGTAGAAACTATTATATTCTAGAAGAGAAGATGGTTGGAGTGGTTAGGTGCATTTAGGGGTTGGATTTTTTTTCCGATCCTTCAACTAACCATAACTAATTTACACTTTTCTTAACAATCCCACATTTGCTCTGGGCTGTTGACTTTGTGATATGTCATTTAAAAAAAGAAAAAATGGTAGGCTTTATCAAGATCCAAAAAGAGCATTTTGGTTATTCTAATATATCTCCCACCTAATTTCTCTCAAATATCCTGAAAATGTATTTTAGAAGAAGAAGAAGTATATCTCCCACCTAATTTCTCTCTCAAATATCCTGAAAATGTATTTTAGAAGAAGTAGTAGTAGCAGTGATATCATTTAGATAGCAAAAATATCTCTCTCTCTGGATAATATACTGCGAAAGTTGGAATTGTGTAATTTGTAGACAACCAACTATCTAATCTCAACTACTCATTTTTAAGTGAGAGCTATATTAGACATCCGTTTACTCAAATATTGTCAGTTACCACAATATACTTGATATGGGTCAGAAATAGCGTGGCCCATCCTGGGCCGCTGGATCCCCTTTGAGATACGCGCCCAATCTGATCCTTCTGATCTGCCACGTCAGCGCCGGAAAACTGCCTGGAGCTCTGCCACGTCAGCCCGGAAACCGCTCCGGCTTCTGCCACGTCAGCCCTATACCGCCCGGTTTTTCCACCGCTTCAGCCATTCGGGTAACTGGGTCCGGCCCAGCCCCAAGCGGGTCTGGACCCGATTAGCTTCCTCTATAAATACCAGACCCTCCTCCCTGTTTACAGGTAATCAATCTTTCTTCCACAAAACCCTAGTTACTATTGCTCTATCTTAAGTGACTGACTAGATCGTCGGAGGGTCTGCCACCGGGACCAACCCCGGTGTTCCTAGACCGTCTGCAGGTACACCAGACCTCGGATCCGAGCCCCCTGATCCGAGCCGAGCATCCAGCCTCGCCTCACCCCAGCCTGTCGCAGGTACCGCTCGGCCAGCCGAGGGTCGTCTGATTAGTAGCTTCCTCCTTCAAATACAAATCGAGTAAGAACTCACACCTGGTGCATCCACACGTCTCCCAGAAACAAACCGCATCAGGTTGGCGCCGTCTGTGGAAAAGCTACTTCAGAAACCGACCCGAGTCCGACCATCAAGGTACCTCGACAGCCGAACTCTCATGGCCTCCAAAGGCAAGGGGGCTGCTACCTCTGTCAACCGACTGGACATACCCCCGCCAATCGCCAACGCCGAGCCACGCACATCAAAGCACGAGGCTCCCCATCAGGGATCCCAGAGGAGCGTCACCCGTCAAGTCCAACCCGACCTACGTGGGGTGATCATCAACCGGCAGGTTAGTCGTAGCAGGGGAAGGGCCGCTTCCAACTCGGCCCCGAACCATCCACAGCCACCGCCCCAAGGGCGAAGGCGAGCGCTCAGCCGCGTCGGAAGGCAACACCCGGTCCAACCGGCCCGGGCCGAGGGAGCCCCAGTCACTCACCAGGAGTTCCAGGACTTCCGAAGGGAAATTCTGGGGGCCCTTCGGCGGACCCCCCGGGAGGAAGACCGCCGTTCTCAGACCAGGTCGGACGCCGAGACCAGCGTGTCCCGCCCATCAACAATCCCGCCAGAGGACGACGGCGAACTCCTAAGGCGCCTCCAAGAAATGGAGGATCGCCTCGATCACATAGGCGACGGCGGCCAGGGAGCGGCTCAGGGATACAGACCTGTCCGGCCTCCCTTCTCCGCCCTCATCCTCCAAGCAGAAATACCCCGGAATTTCCGACCACCTCAATTCGAAACCTATGACGGCGAGAGAGATCCTGCTGATCACATGGAGGGTTTCAAAACCCTCATGATGATTCACAGCGCCTCGGATCCTCTGCTGTGCCGAGCCTTCCCTGCCACCCTTCGGGGTCTGGCTCGTGAATGGTTCTCGAAGCTCACCCCCGGCTCCATTTACTCCTTCGACCAACTGGAGGGCAATTTCCTTGCCCACTTTGTCACCAGCCGGAAGGCCGAAAGGACGAGCGCCTCTTTACTTGGGCTCAGGCAGATGGAGGGGGAGTCACTTAGAGTGTTCGTTCGGAGGTTCACCGCAGAGGCAAGGTCGGTCTCCTCCCTTGATCCTGGCGTCGCCTCTGCGGCATTTCGGCACAACATCCGTCATGGACAGCTGAAGGCCTCTCTGGCGAAGAAACCCCCCGTCGATTTTCCCGACCTCCTCAACAAGGTCGAGAAGTACATTAGGGCGGAAGAGGCCCTTAACCCCGAAGTTTCCAGGGAGGCCACTGGGAAGGGAAAACGGAAGGCCGAAGAAGTCGAGCCATCAAAGAAGGCTCCGAGGGACGCGGGTGCCATGAAGAAAGTCCCGCCGGTCCCCCGCTTCGAGAGGTATACCCCACTAACCCAAAATGTGTCCTCCATACTCCTGGAAATCGAGGACAGAGACCTCGTTCTGTATCCCCCTCGACCGTCCAACAACACTAGCAAGAAAAAGGATCAGCGGTTCTACTGCCGCTTCCACCGAGACAACGGGCACGACACGGATCACTGCCGTGCCCTGAAAGACGAGATCGAGGCCCTCATTCAGCGAGGGTACCTTCGGGAGTACAAGCGAGATGATGCTTGGGGGCAGAGGGACACGAGGAACAGGAGAACCCCACCTCCTCCTCGAGCTCCCCTGCAACTCCTCAAGCGAGAGCATGAGCTCGATGAGCCTGATGGCCAAGCCATATTACACTGCGTCCACGGGGGGCCCATGGGAGGGGAGTCCAACACTTTCCGCAAGGCGTTCATCCGGGATGTTAACGCCGTCCAAGGACCTCTCCCCCCTCAAATTCAACAACTCCCCGTCTCCTTCTCGGGGGATGACCTGGAGGGGGTGCGGCTCCCGCATTGCAACGCCCTCGTGATCAATCTCAGCATGGCAAATTTCGATGCTCGGCGGATCCTTGTAGATAACGGGAGTTCGGTCAACATTCTGTTCCTCGAAGCTTTCGAGAACCTAAAGCTGCCCCGTAGCAAGCTCAAGCCAGCGGGGTACACTCTGCACGGATTTTCTGGAGTTCCGGTGACGATCGAGGGGATCGTCACACTGGACGTCACGGCAGGTACGGCCCCAAACCGGAGAACCGAGTCCATGGACTTCATGGTTGTCAACGTCAAGGCAGCCTACAACGCCATACTCGGTCGTCCGGGCCTCTGCTCTCTCTAGGCTGTCCCCTCGGCCTACCACCAGAAGATGAAGTTCCCTACCAGTACCGGGGTAGGGGTGGTCCGGGGGAACCAGGAAGCTGCTCGCTCATGTTATATGACAGTAATAGGAAGCGGAGTGTTTCCCCTCGACGCCGTGGAGATGCAGCCCCAAAGGACCCAGCCAGAGCCAGAGTCGGCAGACGAGCTGGAAGATGTCTCCTTCGAGATAGGGGATCCGTCGAAGCAATTTCGAGTAAGTCGCTCCCTCGCACCCCGCCTTAAATCCGACCTCATCACCTGCATTCGACGCAATATCGATCTGTTCGCCTGGAAGCCATCTGACATGCCCGGTATCTTCGAGGATCTCATCATGCACAAACTCAGCGTGATCCCCGGATCGAAACCGGTGGTCCAAAAGCGACGTAAGTTCGCTCCGAAGCGACAACAGGTGGTTAATACAGAAGTCGACAAGCTCCTGGCCGCACGCTTCATCCAAGAGGTCAGCTACCCCGAGTGGCTGGCGAACGTCGTCATGGTCAAGAAGATGAGCGGGAGTTGGAGGATCTGCATAGATTTCACGGATCTCAACAAAGCGTGCCCGAAGGATCCATTCCCCCTCCCCAGAATCGATGCTCTTATCGATGCAACATCGGGTCATGAGCTCCTGTCCTTTATGGATGCATTTTCAGGCTACAACCAGATCCGCATGTTCCCACCCGACATTGCCAAGACGTCCTTCGTTACAGACCAGGGGCTCTACTGTTACAGGGTCATGCCCTTCGGGCTGAAGAACGCCGGTGCCACTTATCAGAGGCTCGTCAACCGGGTCTTCAAGGAGCAAATCGGGCGCAATATGGAGGTATATGTGGACGACATGCTCGTCAAAAGCCAGCGGGGGAGGACCACGTAGCCGATCTGGAGGAGGTCTTTGGGGTACTTCGGACCCATAATATGAGACTCAATCCAACCAAATGCGCCTTCGGCGTCTCCGCAGGCAAGTTTCTTGGCTTTATTGTCAGCCAGCGGGGCATCGAGGCGAACCCCGAGAAGATCCAGGCCATTCTGGATATGGCTCTTCCCAGGAACATCAAAGAAGTCCAACGGCTGACGGGGAGACTGGCGGTCATTGGCCGTTTCCTCTCCAAGTCTGGAGTGAAGTCTCTTCCGTTCTTCAAAGCCCTGCGCGGCACCGGAGGGTTCGAGTGGGGTATCCAACAGCAAGAGGCCTTCGCCCAATTAAAGGAGTACCTCGCGAACCCTCCCCTCCTCAGCAAACCCAAACCAGGAAAGCCACTCTGGCTCTACCTTTCAGCCTCGGAGAAGGTGCTCAGCGCCGTACTCGTTCGGGAGGAAGAGGGATCACAGAAACCCCTATACTATGTCAGCAAGGTCCTGCTTGACGCCGAGACCAGATACTCTCGGATGGAGAAGGTAGCGTACGCCCTGGTCATGGCCTCGTGAAAACTCCGCCCATATTTTCAATCTCATTCGGTCCAGGTGCTGACGGACCAACCCCTGAAGGTCGTACTCTACAAGCCAGGGAACTCGGGTCGACTCGTCAAATGGTCGATCGAGCCCAGCCAGTATGACATTGGCTATCAACCCCGAACAGCCATCAAGGGGCAAGCGCTCGCAGAATTCATCACGGAATGCAACATCTCCGAGCATCCCGCGAAGCAAGAGACCGACCAGATGTGGGAAGTTTACGTCGATGGTTCCTCCTGCGAGGCGGGCAGCGGAGCTGGCATCATCCTGCGAGGCCCAGATGGTTTTCTTCTACAATACTGCCTCCGCCTTAACTTTCCGGCCTCCAACAACGAGGCCGAGTACGAGGCAATGATCGTCGGGCTCACCCTGGCTAATCAGGCCGGCGCCAAACAGATCAGGGCTTTTAGCGACTCCCAGCTCGTGGTCAACCAGATCACTGGGGAGTACGAGGCTCGCGACAATCGCATGGTCCGGTACCGAGCTGTAGTTCAACGCCTACTAATGTCCTTCGACGAGTCGGCTATTTTGAGGATCCCCCGGGAGCAGAATGTCCAGGCTGACGCCCTGTCAAAACTGGCCTCCTCTTCCTTCGAAGGTCTCGACCGCACGGTCCTGATCGAAGTCATGCTAAAACCAAGCATCGACATCCCGAAGGTCCTGTGCATTGAAGAAGATGCTCCCCCCGACGACTGGACCACTCTGATTAGGCAATTTCTCGTCAAGGGAGAGCTTCCCGAAGACCGAGCGGAAGCAAGAAGGGTCAGGGCCCAAGCGGAAAGAATTCACAATGATCGACTCAACACTCTTCAAAAGGTCCTACACAACGACGGACAGCCGACCCTATCTTCGCTGCCTCACTCCCGATGAAGCCAAATATGCTCTCAAGGAATTACACGAGGGGATCGGCGGATGCCACATGGGAAGTCGCTCGCTCGCGCGAAAGGCTTTGAACCTCGGGTACTACTGGCCCACCATGTTGCAGGACGCCCTAACCCTTGTCAAGAAGTGTGGTCCCTATCAAAGGTTCTCGCCAATCAAGAGGGCTCCATAGGCGAACCTCCGGTCCATGGCCAGTCCGACTCCCTTTGCAATGTGAGGGATGGATCTGGTAGGCCCCTTTCCCAAGGCAACAAGGCAACGGAAGTTTCTCATTGTGGCGATCGACTACTTTACAAAGTGGATCGAGGCAGAGCCGTTAGCAACAATCACCGAGCAACAGACTCAATAATTCTTCTGGAAGCACATTGTCTGTCGGTTCGGGATTCCTCAAGTGCTCGTCACGGACAATGGGACCCAATTCGCGGGTAAGCATTTCCGCAAGTTCTGCGAAGATCTCGGGATCCAGCAGCGCTTCTCTTCAGTATGTCATCCCCAGTCCAACGGGCAAGCGGAGAACGCAAACCGTCAGATCCTCGACGGACTCAAGAAGCGACTCGATAATTCCTCCAAGGGGTTATGGGTTGACGAACTGCCGAGCGTTCTCTGGGCCCACCGAACGACGAAAAGGATCCCGACGGGGGAGTCGCCTTTCAATTTGACATACGGCACAGAGGCCATCATTCCTCTGGAAATAGGGATACCTTCTCTCCGGATCATGGCCTTCGACGAGGCGAGCAACTCCTTGCAGCTACGAGCCGACCTGGATCTCATTGACGAGGTCAGGGAGAAGTCGGCCATTAGAAGGAACATCTACTAGCAAAGAATCGAGAAGTTCTACAACAAGAAAGTGCGCCCAACCGACATTAAACTCGGAGATCTTGTCCTCCGGAAACTGGCGGTGTCCAACCCCGGCCAGAAAAGAAAATTGGCACCAAACTGGGAGGGCCCTTACAAGGTTTCAGGGGTCGTGCGACCGGGCACCTATCGCCTGACCGACACCAACGGCAGGCCCATCAAGAGGCCCTGGAATGCGGAGCACTTGATTAAGTTCTTAGGAGAGTAACCTCCATGTAAAAATGTAACGATTGTAATCGGCACGTCGTGCCTAGTGTTTTGAAAAAGTCTTGTAAACAGGCACATCGTGCCTAGACTTTTTGTAAAGCTCATATATTGTAAACATGCCAGCTTTCTTAAAACAAGCTCATGACTTCAAATCTGGTAAACAAATAAAGAAAACCTCACGGGTTCGACACCCAGATAACAGTGCGAGCCCAACATGCTTATCTTACAAGCATAGGACTCGGTGCCCGGATAACAGCGCGAGCCCCACATGCTTATCTTACAAGCATAAGACTCGGCGCTCGGATAACAGCGCGAGCCCGACATGCTTATCTTACAAGCATAGGACTCGGCGCTCGGATAAAAGCGCGAGCCCGACATGCTTATCTTACTAGCATAGGACTCGGCGCTCGGATAAAAGCGCGAGCCCGACATGCTTATCTTACAAGCATAGGACTCGGCGCTCGGATGAAAGCGCGAGCCCAACATGCTTATCTTACAAGCATAGGACTCGGCACCCGGATAACAGCGCAAGCCCCACATGCTTATCTTACAAGCGTAGGACTCGGTGCTCGGATAAAAGCGCGAGCCCGACATGCTTATCTTACAAGCATAGGACTCGGCGCTCGGATGAAAGTGCGAGCCCAACATGCTTATCTTACAAGCATAGGACTCGGCGCCCGGATAACAGCACGAGCCCCACATGCTTATCTTACAAGCGTAGGACTCGGCGCTCGGATAAAAGCGCGAGCCCGACATGCTTATCTTACAAGCATAGGACTCGGCGCTCGGATGAAAGTGCGAACCCAATATGCTTATCTTACAAGTATAGGACTCGGCGCCCGGATCACAGTGCGAGCCCAACATGCTCATCTTACAAGCATAGGACTCGGCGCCCAGATAACAGCGCGAGCCCCACATGCTTATCTTACAAGCGTAGGACTCGGCGCTCGGATAAAAGCGCGAGCCCGACATGCTTATCTTACAAGCATAGGACTCGGCGCTCGGATGAAAGTGCGAGCCCAACATGCTTATCTTACAAGCATAGGACTCGGCGCTCGGATAAAAGTGCGAGCCCGACATGCTTATCTTACAAGCATAGGACTCGGCGCTCGGATGAAAGTGCGAGCCCAACATGCTTATCTTACAAGCATAGGACTCGGCGCCCGGATAACAGTGCGAGCCCAACATGCTTATCTTACAAGCATAGGACTCGGCGCCCGGATAACAGCGCGAGCCCCACATGCTTATCTTACAAGCGTAGGACTCGGCGCTCGGATAAAAGTGCGAGCCCGACATGCTTATCTTACAAGCATAGGACTCGGCGCTCGGATGAAAGTGCGAGCCCAACATGCTTATCTTACAAGCATAGGACTCGGCGCCCGGATAACAACGCGAGCCCCACATGCTTATCTTACAAGCATAGGACTCGGCGCTCGGATAACAGCGCGAGCACAACATGCTTATCTTACAAGCATAGGACTCGGTGCTCAGATAAAAGTGCGAGCCCAACATGCTTATCTTACAAGCATAGGACTCGGCGCTCGAATAACAGCGCGAGCCCGACTAACTTATTTCCCCGAGAACATGTGCAGGAGCTCGGCGTCGACCCCGAGCAAGGAGGGTGCCCTCTCCGAGGGCATCGCGACATTGGCACTCGGCGGCGACCTTCTGCTACGCCTGCAATTGCCTTTCTCACCGGTATGGAGGCTCGGCATCCGTCCCTCGCTAGGTTTGGGCTCCTCAGAGCCCTCCAACCTATACGCGAGGCGACATCTGCCAGCCACGCCCGCACTCTCTCCCCGAGAACATGTGCAGGAGCTCGGCGTCGACCCCGAGCAAGGCGGGTGCCCTCTCCGAGGGCACCGCGACCTTAGCACTCGGCGGCGACCCTCTGCTATGCCTGCAATTGCCTTTCTCACCGGTATGGGGGCTCGGCATCCGTTCCTCGCTAGGTTTGGGCTTCTCAGAGCCCTTCAACCTATGCGCGAGGCGACATCTGCCAGCCACGCCCGCACCGTCTCTCCCCGAGAACATGTGCAAGAGCTTAGCGTCGACCCCGAGCAAGGAGGGTGCCCTCTCCGAGGGCACCGCGACCTTGGCACTCGGCGGCGACCCTCTGCTACGCCTGCAATTGCCTCTCACCGGTATGGGGGCTCGGCATCCGTCCCTCGCTAGGTTTGGGCTCCTCAGAGCCCTTCAACCTATGAGCGATGCGACATCTGCCAGCCACTCCCGCACCGTCTCCAGAGAACA
Source organism: Hemerocallis citrina (assembly GCA_017893485.1). Lineage (NCBI taxonomy): Eukaryota > Viridiplantae > Streptophyta > Magnoliopsida > Asparagales > Asphodelaceae > Hemerocallis > Hemerocallis citrina. The sequence continues at coordinate 262,929,073 of CM030363.1, forward strand.
TGTGCAGGAGCACGACGTCGACCCCGAGCAAGGTGGGTGCTCGCTCCGAGGGCACCGAGACCTTGGCACTCGGCGGCGACCCCAACGCTCTCGCAACTCGTTCCCTTACCATGTGTTGATAAAATTTTTATTAAGGTTTAGGACGTCCGCCTCAGGCAGACGCCCCGAGCCTCGAGTCAAGGTATTGACCACCCTCTCACCCGCGAACAACTCGGGGTTTACGGCTTTTACAAAACTAAACCCCGAACTGTTCGAGGATGGCAGGGGGCCATCGACCCGCTGCTCTTTCCATCCCGGAACAGGATCTCCGAGCGTTCGAACTGTTCAAGCTTTGGATCTCTCCGAACCCCCCAAACGATCGGTCGGCCCACCACTCACCAACGAACAACTCGGGGTCTCACGGCCATGACGACCTGAACCCCGAATAGTTCGAGGGTGATCGGTGTGCCTCCGATCCGGGATGCTCGGAAATCTTATATTCTCTGGACGCCCGCCTTTGGCAGGCATCCGAGTCGGATGACTCACTGCTTGAAAACTGACAGGGGGGGTGGTGATTATATAGCCCACTGAGGCCCTTATTTATTACACCCGGGAATGCGAAACGGCGGAAGACGAAACGCCGCCATAAATGTTCCTAGGAATACGAAACGTCGCAATTTATGACGCACTCACGCCAGTTGCGACCCTTCGTAGACTTCACACCGGACACCCTCGTCACCCGAGGCAATCAAGGATCCGAGAAACAAATGTTCTTATTGATTACTCATTGCTTACAACTCGATGAACGTCAATACAAATACAATGAAAGAAGCTCACGACTCACTTACACTCGGCAGGAAATTCAAATTCAGGACTCCTGTTACGCTTGGTCGGGCCGACCAGGGAAGATGCTCCCACCACCGAGCTCCCAGCATCATCTGGCTGGGCCTCAACCAGCGAGAACGTCGGCGACCGCCCCGGGATGGAGTTGCTCGCCTCTTCAACTAGGCCCGCACCCAATATGAGCTTCAGCCGACGAACCTCCAACTCTTTCTCCACGACGGCCTCACGAAGAAAAGACTCGGAAGCCGAGCGCCCACTAGAGGTATCCGAGACCGACCAGTCCGTCTCGATGACCCACCAGTCCCGGTCGGCAACGATTTTTCTCAAACGAGCCACCTCTAGGCCCAGCTCCCTTGACTTGTTCAGAAAATAATTCTTGGCGGCCTCTCGGTCCCGAGCCAACTTTTGTTGACGAGCCAAAGTCTACCAAAAGAAAAACAAACATCACAAAAATGCAAGTGTTGAAGGGTCGGAACAAAAAGTCTATTTCATTTCATTCCAAAATTTTGGTACAAAAAGTTGCGGTGGCCAGTCCGCCGAAGGCATTTACATCAAAAAAGAATAAAAACAAAAACATCTATTCTTGGGGGTCGAGTGGGACCTCTTCATGGCCTTGGTCTTCCCCGGCGCCATCGCTGCCAGGGGTCGGAGGCAAGTCCGGCTTCCATCCGAAGCTGAGGTGGTCGACGTTGCACTCGGGGTAAATGTACTTGAAGTGGGACTTGGCCTGCTCATACGCCTCGTCCTGTGCCGCCACCAAGGTCTCCCCTAAGACCCCTTCCAAGTCCGCCACGGCCTTCTTCGCCTTGTCCTTCTCAGCCGCCTCGGCCGCGATCTTCTTCAGCAGATCCTCCCGGTCCTGCTTATGAATCTTGACAAGAGACTCTAGCTGAGCCTCGTGAACGGTCACTTGGTCCCGGGCCTCCTTGAGATCATTGGTCACCTTATTTAGCTCCCGAAGGTACTTCTCTGCCTGTTTCCGCTCGTAGAGAATTTCCTTCTCCAGGCACTTGTGGAAGTGCTGGCCGTGGAGCATCGACTGTTTCAAAGAAATCAAAGTTAGCGATAATTACAGGCCAAGTCAACAAAACAGACCTCGACCGACTTACCGAGAGGTTGGCTTGGGCCCATCGCATATAGGCCTGGTCGGCCGTCTGCGCCGCCAGGGCCATTCCATCACGCTCGGTAATGGCCATCGAGACGAACTCCATTGATACGGGTCCGTCGAGAATAGTGTCCCCCTTCAGAATCGACCAATCGGGGACGAAAGGCATCGTAGCCATCTTCCCCACCAACTCCACGGCGCTCAGGCGTACGGGGGGATGCTGTTGCGACGGGGCCTCGACGGTCTTCCCCGAGCCACACGCTGCGTCTCGAGCCGATCTCGACACATGGGAGTGGTGCTGATGATGCTTCTTTTGCTTCTTCGCCGGAGACTGCCCCTCGGACACTGGGGGAGGCGCTTGTGAGGTCCTTCCGGCTTGCGGGACCTGGGCGGAAAGCTTCTTCTTCTCGGTAGCAAGACGATCCTGCTCCTCTTTCTTTTTCTTCTCCTGTCTCGTCTTCTCGGCCGCGGCGAGCAGAATCTTCTTGGCTTGCGCCTGTTGTGCCGACATCCCTACAACAAGATAAGAAAAGAAAGGCTAAACGTTAACACGAAGGCAGAAAGATGAAAAAATAAGGAAAGAAATATACTAGGGTCGGCGGGACTCAGTCCGGCCCTCGCTAGGTGAACTTCGGTCACCCGGGGCCATGCAATGCTGTGACCCCCAACTATCTCATCAACCTTCCCCCACTCCTTGGCAGATAATTCGCTCCTCTTCGGAGGCTTGCGCTTCGGCTTCATGAAGTTCCACTGGGTCGGAATCCCCCATGGCCCTTCGGTCTTCACGACGAAGTACTTATTCCTCCAATTCTTTATCGAATCCGGGTGGCCGTGCACCACTTTCTTGTGCGGCCTCGGCGAGAATTAGAATACGCCCTCAATATCTCCGAGCGAACCGATACCGAAGATGGCCCGGAAGTAGGACAGTCTCGGCTTCACCCCCTTCTCTTGGCATTTCAGAATGAAACAGATAAGATGCTTCCAAGAGTTGGGGCCGTACTGCATGGGGCACAGCTCCGCCCAGTTCAAGACCCTCTTTACAAAAGGGTGCAGAGGCAGCCTCAGTCCCGAGATGAAGGCGTCCTCTGGGAATATGCAGTAGCCCGGAGCCAACACTGTCGTAGGGCGAATACCCGAGCTCGGTAGGAGGAGCTCGTACTCCCTCGGAATGTAGTAAGCGGCCCTGATAATATTGAGATACTCCGGTCTCAAGATGCTCGGGTTGGTGTCCGCACGGATCTTCGTCCGTGTGTTCTCTCCCGGCACGGGAGGGATCGGTTGAATATCCTTGATATCGTCAGGATACATTCGTATCGACACGGGATTCCGAAAGGTAACCGGGGGAACATCAAGGCCCGTTCTCGGCACATCCTCGTCAGGCGAAGAGGGACTTTGGGGAATCGTCAGGACTCTCTTCTTCAGACGTGGTCGAGGCTTACGTCAGGGGAGGGCGTCGATAAAGGGGGCAACGGAGGAAGATCTTCTCCGACCCCGGCTGTCCCCTCGGGCATACTCTGACCGGCCTCCTGCACACCAACATCCTCTCCTCCCTCGCCTTCCGCGTCGACCTGCTCGCCTTCATCACCCTCTTCATCATCATCACCCTCCTCTTCATTATCACCTGCCTCCTGATCCGACTCCTCGTCCTCATCCTCACTATCCTCGTCCTCACCACCCTCTTCCATTGGCTCCTTCCCCAGCCTCCTAGACCTCAGCGGCTGCACCACGAAGACTACATCATCACCGCCTTCTGAGCCAGGGTTGGAGAAAACCTCCTCTTTGACCTTGTACTTACCCAGGGACGAGGACGTTTCCAATTCCGACTCCTGCCCCGAGCAACCGGACGAACTAGCCTCGGATCCAGACTGAGTACGCGACATTTCTAAAAGAAAATTACTAACCTGATGCGTGGAAGGTTACTTTTACTGGAAAAATCCGCCAACAGCGATTGAGATGCCTCCTCTAGCTAAAAGTTGAAAAGTGAAGAATGAGAATGTAAATAAAGAAATGAGAGGGGGGTGGGGGTTTTTAAAGAGGAAAACGACTCCTCGATTTTCGCAAATGTGGATCTAGCCGTTGGATCTTATCTGACAAGATCTAACGGCCACAAAGATCTCAACAAGCGTTGATCTTTGCGCCATAACGTCAGCAAAAAAGTGTGAAATTACCCCACTACCCCTTCCTATTTACTAGACAGGAAAAAGTTCACCAAGTCAGAGGGCTCGGATGGAAGTCCTTGTCCGGCCACTCCTCCTTTCTCCGTGAAGGCTTGGGGCTCGGATCAAAGGGCCGACGCTCGGATGGAAGCTCGAGCCACGCCACCTTCTCCTCTCCGAGTGGGGGCTCGGAGCTCGGATGGAAGCTCGAGCCACGCCACCTTCTCTTCTCTCAGTAGGGGCTCGGAGCTCGGATGAAAGCTCGAGCCACGCCACCTTCTCCTCTCTCAGAGGACACTCGGAGCTCGAATCACAGCGCGAGCCAGTTACCCTTCTCTTCATTACAGAAGGGTCGACGCTCGGATAGAAGCTCGAGCCAGGCCACTTCCCGTCTCTCAGTGGGGGCTCGGAGCTCGGATGAAAGCTCGAGCCACGCCACCTTATCCTTTCTCAGTGGGGGCTCGACACTCGGATCGAAGCTCGAGCCACGCCAACTTCTCCTCTCTCAGAGGACGCTCGGAGCTCGGATCACAGCGCGAGCCAGTTACCCTTCTCTTCATTACAGAAGGGTCGACGCTCGGATGGAAGCTCGAGCCATGCCACCTTCTCCTCTCCCAGTGGGGGCTCGGAGCTCGGATGGAAGCTCGAGCCACGCCACCTTCTCCTCTCTCAGTAAGGGCTCGGAGCTCGAATGAAAGCTCGAGCCACGCCACCTTCTCCTGTCTCAGTGGGGGCTCGACGCTCGGATCGAAGCTCGAGCCACGCCACCTTCTCCTCTCTCAGAGGACGCTCGGAGCTCGGATCACAGCGCGAGCCAGTTACCCTTCTCTTCATTACAGAAGGGTCGACGCTCGGATAGAAGCTCGAGCCAGGCCACTTCCCGTCTCTCAGTGGGGGCTCGGAGCTCGGATGAAAGCTCGAGCCACGCCACCTTATCCTTTCTCAGTGGGGGCTCGACGCTCGGATCGAAGCTCGAGCCACGCCACCTTCTCCTCTCTCAGTGGGGGCTCGACGCTCGGATCGAAGCGCGAGCCACACCACCTTCATCCTTTTCGGAAGTGGTTCGGAGCTCGGATGGGAGATCGAGCCATACCAACCTCATTCGTCACAATGGGGCTCGGAGCTCGGATAGAAGCACGAGTCACACCACCTCCGCCTTTCTTGATGGGGCTCGGAACTCGACTCTCGGATAAAATCCCAAAATACCAAACACTCCCCTCGCTCTTCCAACTAGCAAGGGGATCGTCCCCAAGACCCAAGGGGGTCGCCCGCCGACCCAAAGAGTCTCGATCACCGACCTCTAAACGCTAGGCAAACGAGCCCCAAAGGAAGGCCTCGACATCCCTTCGCTCTTCCAACCAGCGAGATGATGGTCTACCGACCCTTTTGGACTCGTCTGCCGACCCGTGGGTTCGCCTGCCGACCCTTTGTCTCGTCCGCCGAGACTTGGACTCGTCTGCCGAACCCCTGGCTCGTCCTCCGACCTTTGGGCTCGTCCGCCGACCCTTGGGCTCGTCCGCCGATCCCCAAAGCTTGGGTCAGGCGTTCCTAGCTCTCTTACCCCTTTTTTACACCACCTCCTGCGCGAAAACTCCAAACAAGGGATCCACTACTCCTGACCCCTGGCCTCTCCAAGGAAAAGCACAGATCCTACCTTCTCACCCCGACATCTGCTCTTCCCCCAGAGGCAAAGAGTCGCTCCTACACGACTGGATCACCCAGCCCTACAAGAGCGTGGGGCTTGTGATATGGGTCAGAAATAGCGTGGCCCATCCTGGGCCGCTGGATCCCTTTTGAGATACGCGCCCAATCTGATCCTTCTGATCTGCCACGTCAGCGCCGAAAAACTGCCTGGAGCTCTGCCACGTCAGCCCGGAAACCGCTCCGGCTTCTGCCACGTCAGCCCTATACCGTCCGGTTTTTCCACCGCTTCAGCCATTCGGGTAACCGGGTCCGACCCAGCCCCAAGCGGGTCTGGACCCGATTAGCTTCCTCTATAAATACCAGACCCTCCCACCTATTTACAGGTAATCAATCTTTCTTCCACAAAACCCTAGTTACTGTTGCTCTATCTTAAGTGACTGACTAGATCGTCGGAGGGTCTGCCACCGGGACCAACCCCGGTGTTCCTAGACCGTCTGCAGGTACACCAGACCTCGGATCCGAGCCCCCTGATCCGAGCCGAGCATCCAGCCTCGCCTCACCCCAGCTTGTCGCAGGTACCGCTCGGCCAGCCGAGGGTCGTCTGATTAGTAGCTTCCTCCTTCAAATACAAATCGAGTAAGAACTCACACCTGGTGCATCCACACGTCTCCCAGAAACAAACCGCATCAATACTCAATGTTCAAATTTATTTACGACATAATTATTTATAAAAGTTACACTCATATGAAATAAAGATTGGTATTAATAAGGTAATTTGTAAAAGCATCTTTAGCAACGCTAGCCATTTTGGCTCACTAGAATAGCCAAAATGGCTAGATAATTTGGCTAGCAAAAAAATTCCACACTCCTACCATATTAATTAGTTATTTTGGCTAGACATAAATATTTTAAAGTCCAAAATTAAATTAAATTAAAATACAAGGTCCAAACTCAAAAGAAAAAAAAACAACCCAAAAAATTCCAAGCTCAACAAATTTCTTAAGCTCGCGAAAGCAGATTGTGAGTCTTTTTTTTTCTTCTTCGTGATTTTTTTTTCGCGATAAGCGAGTCCTTTTTTTCCTTCTTTGCGTTTTTTTGTTCGCGATCTGCTTTCTTCTTCTAATCTGACATGGTTTTGATTGTTTTTTTTGGATTTCGAGAAGCGGAAAGAGCGGAATTAAAGTTTGGCGAGCGATATAACTTCGCCAGATTTAGCGAATGAATCTGAAAAATCTATTTTTGGTGAGTGGTTTGGCGAGTCCTTTTGAAGCAAATTTTTCTTCTTAAATTTGCTTTTTTGACTAAAAACAAGAGATGGCTAGTATGGTTGGAGATGATCTAAAGAGTATGGTAAGAATTTGAGATGAGTAAAAAGATGTCTCAAGTTCAAGGTCAGACTATATCGTAGTCTGTATATATATACTAGATTTTCTCGTGGGACGTGCCTACGGCACGTCTTCAGAACGATACAGCATATGAAAAGCCCTATAAACAGTAAATCAACAATTATGTATCTCAAGTTTGAATAGTATGACAAAAATTAGTTGTAAATAAAAGTCCATGTTTTCAAAAGTATATATATATATATATATATATATATATATATATATATATATATATATATATATATATATATATATATATATATATATATGTATATATATATACTACCGAGAGAGAGAGAGAGAGAGAGAGAGAGAGAGATAATTAAATAAATAAATGAGTTGTTTTGAGGGGATTTGAATTTGAGTTTTGGTGGGAAATTTTTGGAGGAAAAATGTGTTTTGTGAGGTTAGATCCGAGCCTTTGATTTTTGGGGGATTGAAGGAGAGTCACTTGATAGCTTTCTTTCTGTTTTATTTTATATACTAGATTTGCCCGTGGGTACGTGCCTACGGCACGTCTTTGGAACGATACAGCATATGAAAGTCTTGTAAACAGTAAAACAACAATTATGTAGCTCAGGTTTAAATAGTAAAACAATAATTAGTTGTAAATAAAAGTCCATGTTTCCATTAGTGTATGTTGAAAAATAATTATAAATGGGGATGTAAAATTCAGCTTCTTAGAACTTTGATTGTGGAAAATGATGAAATTTAATTGTTGATGAGATATTTGATATTTTCATTGTAACATGAGCAATAAAAAAATGCATAAAAAATCGAAAAATTTACAAACCTGAAATCTGAAAATATAAATTTCTGAGTAAATAGAAAGAGAATGAGAGAGAGAGAGAGATAAATAAATAAATAAATAAATAAATAAATAAATAAATAAAGGAGTTGTTTTGGGAGGATTTGAATTTGAGTTTTGGGGGGAACTTTTGGGCAGAAAAATATGTTTTGTGAGGTTATACCTGGACCATTGATTTCAACCATATTGAATGAGAGCCACTTGATAACTTTCTTTGTGTTTTATTATATATATATATAGGGAAAGCTTCGGTTGTGCACTCCTCTAGTGCACACGGCGTGTGTATATATAGGGAAAGCTTCGGTTGTGCACTCCTCTAGTGCACACGGCGTGTGCACTAGGCCTTCAGGCGTTCATATCGACGATCTAAACCGTTCACATTGATCTACACATCTAAATTAGTCTAAATATGTAAAATAAAATCATTTCAAATTCATTTAGCCATCCATTGAAGTGTTACAAAATTGTATGGCTAAAAATTATTGTTTTTTATAGTCACATGATGGATGGGCAAATGAATTTCAAATGATTTGATTTTACATATTTAGACTAATTTAGATGTGTAGATCAATGTGAACGGTTCGGATCGTCGATATGAACGCCCGAAGGCCTAGTGCACACGCCGTGTGCACTAGAGATAGTGTACAACCGAAGCTTTCCCTATATATATATATATATATATATATATATATATATATATATATATATATATATATATATATATATATATTAGAACGTGCATAGCACGTGCAGATATCTAGTTATATTTAGATTGAACAATTTTATGGCAAATCCAATGGTCCCTTTTGCTTCCTATATAATATCACTAGTAATTTACACGTGTGATGCACGTCTTAATAAATATAGTTTTTTAAAATAAAAATTTAGACATAATCTGGATTTGAACTTAGAACCCCTTTATAATAGTTATGCACGTGTATTGCACGGGTTGGTAGATTGACAAAACATTTACAAATGACACTAAGACCTTCTCCCATTATAATATTAGAGATTAGAGATAGGGGTATTTCTTAGTTTTTAAAAATAGTGGGGTATATGCTAGTTTTCACATTTTAAATGGGGGCATTTGCTAAAATTTTCCTTTTTTAGGGGCTGCACGTGCATCACACGGGTATGTTTGGTGGATTTAGTTTGGCCGTATATTGCACGGGTTTACTCAGTTACAAAATTAGGGTTTGTTTGTTTACAATCCAACTCTCCCATTGAAATAGTAGAGATATATAATTTGGATTATAGGATTTTGTTTTCTAAAAGAAAAAAAGAAAAAAAAACTATTGTGGTAACTTAGTTAGTGGTGATCAATTTTCCGGCGGTATATAATATCAAATGACAAAAATAGGCTTGATATAGACGTCTACACTTACTAAATATGAGTGAATAATGCAGTTACTTAATATCAACCGTCCATCGTAAATCAAGTTTGATGAATGGTCAAAATTAATTACATTACCTATTATTAAAATCAAATACGCTTCAATTAAGCTAATTAGAATAGTTTGCATTTAAAAGAAATTTAACACTTAAATTAGAGATCCTCTCATGAATTTTTGGATAATTTTTTTGATTATAAAAAACACCCTACTTAAATCAAAAAAAATCTACCCAGATAAATATGGGTCGTTTTCCGGTCGAGTAGTTCATCTAGATACCACTTGCAATTTGAGAAGACATCTAAAATTCAAAAATAAAATCATAAATATATGGTATTGTAAAATTAATTCAAAATCACAATTTATAATTACCTAGATTGTTTCAATTTATTATTACATATTTTAAAGTAATATAACTAATTTTGACCATTCATCAACTTGATTTACGATAGACGGTTAATATTAAGTAAGTATATCATTCAGTATAGAGGATCCGAATCCAGAAGATGGCAAAAAAAAAACCACTCCACTTTTTAGAGCATTCTGTAGTCGTCTTCCAAATACCCAAATTTTCCAAAAAAATGAGAATGAAGACGCTGTAGTCGTTGGCCAATTTGGGTTTTTGGTGAACAGTGACTGACCAAATTTGGCAGACGATTTGGGATTTTGGAAAATAGAGCAAATGAAATTGGGTTTATCGTCTGTCACATCGGACAAAAAAAAAATCGTTGAAGAGAATTTGGCAAAACAGTGAAGTATCGGACGAAATTTAATTTTTCTTCCGATAAAAAATTTTTAAAAAAATGGTAGAGACGGGAAATCGATTTTCATCCATATATTTTTTTTAACAAAAAAAAAACCTTACCTGAAGTCATGGACGAGGGATGGATTTCCGTCCATGGCTTTTTTGTTTTTTTTTTTTATTTTAAAAAAATTGGATGGATGGGAAAAGATTTCCCGTCCGTTTCAAAATTTTTGAAAAAATTTGATTTTTTTTCTTCAGACGATAATTCGTCTTTCATCTAAGATTTGAAAATTTACGAATACCCAATTTTTGGCAATCGATGACTACAACGCAAAGCCATTTTAACGATTTCCATTTGTCAAATACCCAAAAAATAGCAATCGACGACTACAGATGCTCTAAGTGCATCTGTAGTCGTCTGCCATTTACCCAAATTTTGGGAAAATTGGAAGAAAAAAATTCGTTGTAGTCGTTGTCCATTTACCCAAATTTTGGCAATCGCATGAACAGTGGTCGGAATATAGCAGATGAAAGATTATCTTTCGTCGGAGACGTGGGACGGAAAATGAAACATCGTCTCTACACATTTTAAGCCTGAACATTGACAGACGAGGGATAATTTTCGTACGCTGAATAAATTGAAAAAAAAATATTAAAAGACGGTAAACAATTTACCGTCCCTTCAAATAAAAAAAACAAAAAATATGGTCGGACGGTAGATAATCTACCGTCCCTCCAATTTGTGTTTTTTTTGTCTCTGATTTGTGGTGGAATTACATATTTATCCAACTGACCCTCTCTTGAACTATTTTTTTTTTAGAACTTTTTTATCTTGGATTTGTGGTGGAATTACATATTTACCCAACTGACCCTCTCTTGAATTACTTTTTTTTTTTATTTGAAAAAAATCAATTGAGACAAAAGATAAAGTCCCGTCTAATACAAAAAATAATATAAAGAAACACTTTCGACGGATGGAAAATGATCTCCCCGCTTTCCAAAGTTTAGCTTTACAACACTGCAGCGAAAACATATTTTTTCTATTTTCATTTTTTAGATACCCAAATTTTAGCGGACGACTGCAGATGCTCCAAGGAGCCTATCTAAATATTGTTAGGTTAGCTAAAGGTTTGCACCGTACAATGACTCACAATTAATTATTATTGGGTACTTATGACTTGAGAGTTAAGACAGAGAGAGAAGTGTTGGCTTACACTCCACACTTAATATTTTTTTTTGCTTTGCTGGATCTCCTCTCCCACTCAGTGCATTATTATTGTTGGCTTAGAGCATCCAGAGTGGTTTTTTATAAATGGCAATTTGCCATTTTATAACAAACTGAGCGCTGTAATAATTTTTCATTTTCCCATTTTATAGCAAATTTTTTATATCGGTTTCTCATATATGAGAAACCAAATACCAATTCTCAAATTATAAAGGACGGGATATCATATCCCGTCTGAGATCAGACAAGAGATCATATTCCGTCTGAGAGGTTTTTTTTTTTATTTTAAAAAACTCCTCTGAGAGGTTTTTTTTAATTTTAAAAAATTCCTCAGACAAGAGATGATCTCTTGATCTCTTGTCTGAGAGGTTTTCTTTTTTGTGAGACGGTATATCATATAACGTCCCACTCAATTTTTGGCAAAATGCGAACAATATAGCAAACAACCACTGCAGCGATCGATCCTATTTGCTATTACTGCTGCAGCCATTTTTGACAAAATGAGAAACACCACTGTGGATGCTCTTAAGAATACTAGTAATTTATACGGACGTCTTAATAAATATATCTCTAATATTATAATGAGAGAGTTGGAATTATTATTTGTAAACAAACAAACTCATGTGTATTGTGCATACATAACTAATATAAAGAAGGTCTTCGGTTTGAGACCACACTACAAAAAAAAATTATTTAAAAAATAAATATTTATTAAGACGTGCATTGCACGTGTAAATCACTAATATTTTTAAAAGTATAAATCTCCGACGTAGTGTGCTCTCGAACCTGAGACATTTTAATATTAGTTTATGCACGAACAATGCACGGATTTGTTTGCCTACAAATGACAACTCTAACTATCACATTATAATATTACTAGTAATTTTTACGTGTGATGCACGTTTTGATAAAAAGTTGGAGTTGAACGTGCGATACATGTAAGTTCGTAGTAATCAACACTTGTGATGAATGCTTAAACTTTAAAAAAATTGGAGTTGAACGGGCACTTGCCCTCGCAATTTTTTAAATTTTTTGAAGGAAAAACCTTAGAGTTGTCAGCCGAGTGATGTGTTACGAAATAGATTTGGAGTTGCACGTGGGACATACGTATTTGCTTTGTGACAGAAAAATTTAAAAATTATTTGTTTGGTAAAGGAAAAAATATTGATTTACACGCGTGATGCACGTGTTAATAAATAGATTTAGAGTTACACGTGCAACGTATGTGTTTTATTTGTGACAAAAAAATATTAAAAAATTATTTGTTTGGTTACAAACTCAAAGTGACAAAGTGACAAACACTGCCATTCATAGTAGTAATTCATAGTAGTAGATAGATATTAGAGATTAGAGATGATTACTATAAACTTAGTTAAGACTAAGTGTTCTTAATATACTAGTCTCAAACAAATCTCACATCATATATTAGCCACTCTTAAATTGTTATCCACATTGTAGACTATCCAATCGTAAGCTTGAGATCGATAAAAATATGAATTTGTTTATGTTAGCTTCGTTTGTTATTTTTTGATGTTCAGTTGTGAATTTTGGAGGTGTCTAGATCTCGAATTCAGGGTCGGTCTCCATCTGACCACAATTTTTGTATTTTATCCGAAAACCATCTAAGATGTTGCTCCGTTATCTTCAAAATTAATTAACAAAAATCTAGATCGAAAAATGAGTTATAATAACATCACGCTCCGAGCGATCGAGCACGACAAGAGGACACAATTAAAAACAACATGCGCGAGCATGCATGCATCCCACCACCTGTTTTCGAATTAGACGCCAACTCAAAAGCAGCCACTTCACTCCACTCCACTTCCAGCGTGATAACTCACCATCTACAGTACACTTATGTATGTATGCTAACCTCGTGCTCATTGTATACAGCGCAACTCATTCAATCATTATTAATGTGGCATGTGAAATAATTATATTTAGTCTGTTAATTTTCTTACATTGTAAACAAATATATTTAAGTAGAAGGAAAGGAAATCTATATCGAGTTTGAGAAGTGATGAGATATAGGGTTCACATAAGAGCATCCACAGTGGTGTTTCTCATTTTACCAAAAATGACTGCAACAGTAATAACAAATAGGATCGATCGCTACAGTGATTGTTTACTATATTGTTCGCATTTTGCCAAAAATTGAGTGGGACGGTATATGATATACAGTCTCACAAAAAAGAAAACCTCTCAGACAAGAGATTGTCTGAGGAGTTTTTTAAAATAAAAAAAACCTCTCAGACGGGATATGATCTCTTGTCTGATCTCAGACGGGATATGATATCCCGTCCTTTATAATTTGAGAATTGGTATTTGGTTTCTCATATATGAGAAACCGATATAGAAAATTTGTTATAAAATGAAAAAATGAAAAACCATTGCAGCGCTCGGTTTGCTATAAAATGGCAATTTGCCATTTATAAAAAGCCACTGTGGATGCTCTAACACCTGAAGATCTAGCTAATTAATTCATAATAATAACATATATGTTTAAGGGATTTGAATCATCTCCAGTGAAATTAATTCAATGGACCTCTACCGTGGCCCATCCAACCACACATCATCTTCATCATACAAGACTGCACGTATTTTAATGCAATATGTGTGCTTAGATAGGCCATTGGACCTCTCCCATGAATAATCTACCGGAGAGGATCAAATCCGTTTTTAAGGCTCTTTTCGAAACCCATAACCAAAGGTAATAAGCAGATGTATGGATCTTAAATACCTAGTAATTCTATCTTTAATTTGTTAGAGCAACTTTAGTCGCAGGCCAATGTCCCATTGTTTGCAAAAATTGGCAAAGAAACATCTGCAGTCGTTTTGCCAAATTGTAATATATTTGGTGGATGAGGAACGGTACGCTGTTAAATTTGACAGCATAAATGGCAATTGTTATATTATAGTGGACGAAATGTCATCGTTTGTTTGGCTTAATTTTTTATTTGATAAAACGAAATATCTTATTTCATCATACTAATTATTTGTTAAGATTTGAACGGTTGGAACAATCTGTTCGAATGAAAACAATGCGGGACAGAAAAAGATGTTTTCTCCATCACATCTTTTTTTAATCCCCTCCTCCTCTCAAACACCAAACACCACTCCTCTCCACTCCCCTTCCTCCACATCACTCCCACCTCACTCGTCAGTGGCAATCTTGTAATTTTTTTTATTTTTAAAAATAAAATGTTAAGGGTCTATTTGGTTTGGTGTTTTTTTTTTCTTTTTCCAAAACCCCACAACTTGTTTGGTTTGACTCTTTTCAGAAAACAGTTTTCACAAAACTCCACTTTAACTATTTTTTTGTTTTTTTACATCATCTTTCTAAATATATTTATATATTATTATTATTATTATTATTATTATTATTGTTGTTACATTATTATTATTATTATTATTATTATTATTATTATTATTATTATATATGTTTTTTAAATATATATAGATACTGTTATTATAATATATATTATTATTTCATATACTATTTTATTTATACTATTATAATATATATTATTATTATTATATATTACTATTATATATTATCATATAATTTATTATTATTATAATAAATTATTTAATATTTAATTATAATATATTATTATTACATATATATTATTATAATTATTATATGTTATTATATATATGTATATAATTAAATATGTTTATTATAATAAATTATATTATATTATTATGTAATGTACAATTATTATAATATATTATTATTTTATATATACTATTATTATTATATTATTATTATTATCATATATATTATTATTATATATATTATTATTTTATTTATACTATTTTATATATACTATTATTATATTATATTATACTTATATATTATTATTATTATTATTATATATATTATTATTATATATATTATTATTTTATATATACTATTATTATATTATATTATTATTATATATACTATTATTACTGTTACCGCTAAATCTGGTGTGGGGGTAAACAGACAGAATTTGTGAGTTCGAGGAAAACCTGAATAACAAAACCAAACCTAATCCGTCGGAGATTGATCGGTGACTCCCGCCGTTAACCTGCAAAAAGTGCGAGACACCGGGGGGGATCCCGGCGACGCACCCTCCAACGCTCAAGTCAGTAATCAGAAATGATTAAGAAAGAGCGTAAATTGAGAAAATACTGATTACCTCTCAATGGAGATGGATGGGGGGTATTTATAGGCGTCTTAGGGACTGGTTTTAGGAATGTAATCCCCGTGATTAGATAAGGAATATTCCTCGTAATCAGATAAGGCATGTAATCTGATAAGGTATATTCCCTGTAATCAGTTAAGGAATTTAATCCCTAATCCCCAGTGAAAAGATAGATGTGAATCATGGCCGTTGATTTAGATCTAATCAGGGACCTTGATTGTATCTTGCTGGATCGGGCATGCAGCGGGTTGGAACCCGTACCCAGTTGACGTGGATCCGTTCATGAGTTATTGGGCTTTGAATAAAGACCCAGTTCCCATTTCAGACCCGTTTGTAGGCAAAATTACCGTTTTACCCCTGAGCTTTAAGATTCGTGTCTGATGTGAATGGTCCCGATTTAATCCTATTTTTAGCCATATCACGAGCCCCCCACTCCTAGAGACTGAGTTTGATCAGCCTTTGAGGAGTAGTTTTACTGTTCTAATGGCGTACGGGATTTTATCGGTGTTCTTTAAGGGACTTAGGATCTCGCTCGGGGGTGTAACGGTGTCATTCTGGGCTTGTAAGATACCCAAAAATATCCTCAGAATTTTCTGGATTTTTGGTGATTTTTCCAGATTTTTCTGAATTTTTCCTCATTTTTTTGAATTTTTTATTCATTTTCTGAATTAAATAATTAATTATCGAAAATATTAAATAATTATTCTAATTAAATAATTATATTTCTCAGAATTTAAAATAATTTTTCTGAATTTATAATTATTTTTAGAATTTTTATTTAATTTTTTCCGATTTTTTAAATATTTTTCGGATTTTTTAAATAAAAAAAACAATTAAATAATTAAATAAATAAATTAAATAATATCTGGACACGTGGCGCGATCGTGTGCGTTGATCACGATCAAGCGAGCGCGCATCGGGAGGAGAAAGAGGAGGCCATTTTTTGGTGTAATAGGATCGGTGCCATGAATGCTCGGCAAAGGTGTCCGAAGTCCACGTGGGCGACACGTGGCGAAGTCAAAGTTTGACTCTTTTTTTTTTTCACGCGCTGGCTTCCTCTTCTTCTTCGTTCTTTCTCTCTTCTTCGTCTCTTTCTCTCCCTTCGTCTTCTCCATTTTTGAAGCGCCAGCGGCTTAAAGCGGAAATCGACGGGGGGAGCTCGTCTTCGGAGGTCGACAAGAAGGACAGCTCGAGGTGCCCACGATAGCTCGGCGAGGGAGTTGGAGTTCGGAGCTTCGACGAAGGAGACGGAGCTCGAGTTCAGAGCTCAGTCGCGAGGGGAGCTTGCGATGGAGGAGGTCGGCGACTGAGCTTCGGCAGAGCTCAGTGACGACGGCGTCCTGTCGTGTCTCGTCTACGAGCTTGGCGGTGGAGTCGAGGTCGGGAGCTCGACGGAGGAGACGGAGCCCGAGTTCGGAGCTCAGTCGCGAGGCGGTTGGATGGAGAGCTCGAAGAGGAAGTGAGGGAGCTCTGGAGCTTTGATGGTGCTCGTCGGCGTGCAGACGAGAGGAGGGCTCGAGCTCGGCGTCGGTGAACTCGACGAGGAGGAAGCGAAGCTTTGTGGCGGAGCTCGGAGTCGGTGAAGGTGATGGATTTCGGCGCCGTTGTGAGCTCGTGAAGGGGGAGCTTAACAGTGGGATCGGTGAGAAGGTCGAGCTCGACAATGGCTAGTTCGACGGGGACTTGGCTACGAGCTCGGCATCGGCGAGGGTGGAGCTCGTGGTTCGGCTGTAGCGGTGGCGAGCTCGTCGTTGAGGAGGCGGCGCCGATGTTGGAGCTCGAAGCGGTGGAGAACTCGGCGTTTGGAGTTAGACGACGGAGGGGGTGCGTTCGGCTTTGAGCATGGAGCTTGGCCATGGAGAAGGAGAGCTCGTGGTTCGGCCATGGCGGAGCTCGGAGTTTGGAGACAGGCCTGGCGGAGAACGGCGCTTCGGAGCTCGTCGAAGTGGAGTGGAGCTCGGCGGTCGGTGAAGGTGATGGTCTGTGTTTTTGGAGAACTCGAGCTCGTCGATGGGGCGACGACACGGTGGTGTCGAGGTTGGGGGAGAGCTCGGTGTCGGAGGCGGCCGGCGTCGGAATGGGGGGAGCTCCGCAATGGTGAGGTTGAGCTCGCGAGAAGGTGGTTCGGAGCTTGAAGGTGACGAACAGTGCTTTCTGGTTTTGGCGGGAACTTTACTGGAGAAGAAGGGGGGGCAACGCGGCAGTAGGGTTCGGGTACGGAGTTCGAACCCGAACTGCCGACCCGTTAGCCCTTCAATTTTTTTTGTGTTGCTTGTGGGTCGGTGCTGAGAGCGTTCGGCAGCTGGTGCCGAACCCAACTGGTGCCGAACTTAAGCCCGTAAAACGGTCGGTGTCAGGAACGCTCGGCAGCTGGTGCCGAACTCAACTGTGCCGAACTCAAGCCCGTAAAACGGTCGGTGGCAAGAACGCTCGGCAGGGGTGCCGAACTCAACTGGTGCCGAACTCAAGCCCGTAAAACGGTCGGTGGCAAGAACGCTCGGCAGGGGTGCCGAACTCAACTGGTGCCGAACTCAAGCCCGTAAAACGGTCGGTGGCAAGAACGCTCGGCAGCGGGTGCCGAACTCAACTGGAGCCGAACTCAAGCCCGTAAAACGGTCGGTGGCAAGAACGCTCGGCAGCGGGTGCCGAACTCCAATTTTCCCTGCAGAGTTCTTCTTGATATTCCCGGTGCTACGGAGGTCGGCTCGGGGCGTACGACCCCTTGTTTCGAAGCTAATTCGAAGATCTACGACTTTTCTTTAGGAGTGAGATGAAGATTCACCCTCCTTTCTGGTCAGAACAGCCAGAGAATATCCTTGTATACATGAGGTTGAGGAGACTTTTTGATGTTCCCGGTGCTACGGGGGTCGGCTCGGGGCGTGCGACCCCTTGTTTCGAAGCTAACTCGACGATCTACGACTTCTTTTTAGGAGTGGGATGAAGATTCACCCTCCTTCATGGTAAAAATAACCCCGCAACATCCTGGTCTTCATGAAGTTGGGGAATGTGTTCGGTTTTGGGGATTTTGGAAGAGGAGCTCCACTCCTAGGGACGGAGAAGCTGCGCTAGGAAGACCCTTGTGCTAGGAAGCCCGTCCTGTGAGCAGAGCGAAGAGCTTGGCTCTAAAAGAGAGCCGTTTGTGAGACGAGTGTGAGGAGGAACTCTAGGAGAGAGTTGCAAGCTCCGAACTCGTTGAGAAGAGGTCCGCTTCGGAGGCGAGCGGAGCGAAGGGCTTGATTCTGGGAGAGAGCCATTCGGGAGACGAGTGTGAGGAGGAACCCTAGGAGAAAGTTGCGAGCTCCGAACTCGTTGTCAAGAATGCTCGGCAGCTGGTGCCGAAGTTTGAGACTTGTTGATTTTTTGGTGGTCTTGACTGCCGAACTCAAGCCCATAATACGGTCGGTGTCAAGAACGTTCGGCGCTGATGCCGAGGCTCGAGACTTAGAGATTTTTTGGAAATCTTGACTGCCGAACTCAAGCCCATAATACGGTCGGTGGCAAGAACGCTCGGAGCGGGTGCCGAACTCACGCCCGTAATACGGTCGGTGTCAAGAACGCTCGGCAGCTGGTAGGGGTGTTCATCGGTTCAAAACCGAACCGAACCGAAAAAAACCGAACCGAACCGAACTTTTCGGTTTGGTAAAACTGGAACCGAAATCCGAACCGAAATTCTACAAGTTCGGTTTAAACCGAACCGAATTTTATCGGTTCGGTTCGGTTAATAACCGAACTAACCGAACTAGAAAGAAAGAAAGAAAAAAAATGTTAAGAAAAATACTTATGAAACACAATCGAAACAATCTCATTACTAGAAAGAAAGAAAGAAAGAAAAAAAATGTTAAGAAAAATGCTTAGGACTTGTTTGTTTGGTAATGTGGACTCACGATCAGTGCAGGCGAGTCACATGCCAGAATGTATTTCTCGCTCACAGACCAAGCTGACCCCTCAATGTATATCTTGTACCTACGAATACAATTCATTCTTAGTTAAATAAACCATCTGATTCAGTTAGATGTAATAAAATAAATCAAAAAACTGACTTATGCACCTACCTATGCGTGCACTGACTCGTCAGGTCTGATTGCTTGAACCCTTTCTGAACCTCACTGGCCCAGTCCTAGATTACGGTAACATGTATAAGAATTTACCAACATGTATAAGAATTGAGCTAATCTACATATGCAAGTATAGAAATGCAGAGACTGCAACTATAGAAATTAAAATTAAAGATTGACCATCGAATCAATATTCTATACTGTAACCCCGTTCCCGTTTGTACAGATTTGTATTTTTCTGATACTTTTAGAAACCATCTCCTAATTCACTTGGAAGTTGGGATTTTGACAAAAAATTAACAATTAGAATAATGTATAATTTACTTGTCATAAATTTGAAAACAAATTGTCAAAATATAAAGTCAACCAAAAACTTCGGTTTTTATTTCGGTTCGGTTTATTCAAAAGCCAACCAAAAACCGAACCGAACTCTCTATAAAAACTTCGGTTCGGTTCAAAACCGAACCGAAAAACCGAAAAACCGAACCAAATTGACAAATTTCGGTTCGGTTCGGTTCGGTAATCGGTTTTAACCAAAGTATGAACAGCCCTAGCAGCTGGTGCCGAGGCTCGAGACTTAGAAATTTTTTGGAGATCTTGACTGCCGAACTCAAGCCCGTAATACGGTCGGTGGCAAGAACGCTCGGCAGCGGGTGCCGAACTCAAATGTGCCGAACTCAAGCCCGTAAAACGGTCGGTGGCAAGAACGCTTGGCACGGGTGCCGAATTTTCCCTGCAGAGTTCTTCTTGATATTCCCGGTGCTACGGAGGTCGGCTCGGGGCGTACGACCCCTTGTTTCGAAGCTAATCCGAAGATCTACAACTTCTCTTCAGGAGTGAGATGAAGATTCACCCTCCTTCATGGTCAAAATAGCCCCGCAACATCCTTGTCTTCATGAAGTTGAGGAGTGTTTTGGTCGTGGGGATTTTGGAAGAGGAGCTCCACTCCTAGGGGCGGAGAAGCTGTGCTGGGAAAACCCTTGTGCCCGGAAGACCCTTGTAAGAGCCGTGGGAAGACCCATCCTTTGGGGTGAGCGAAACGAAGAGCTTGGCTTTAGGAGAGAGCCATTTGGAAGACAAGTTTGAGGAGCAACTCTAGGAGAGAGTTGTGAGCTCCGATCTTGTTGAGAAAAGGTCCGCTTCGGAGGCGAGCGGAGCAGAGAGCTCGGATCTGGAAGAGAGCTATTTGTGAGACAAGTGTGAGGGGGAGCTCTAGGAGAGAGTTGTGATCCAAACTCGTTGAGAAGATATCCGTCTGGGAGGCGAACGGAGTGAAGAGCTCGGATCTGGAAGAGAGCTGTTTGTGAAACGAGTGTGAGGAGCAACTCTAGAGGAGAG
Organism: Hemerocallis citrina; assembly: GCA_017893485.1. Classification (NCBI taxonomy): domain Eukaryota; kingdom Viridiplantae; phylum Streptophyta; class Magnoliopsida; order Asparagales; family Asphodelaceae; genus Hemerocallis; species Hemerocallis citrina. The sequence goes on from CM030363.1 coordinate 262,949,937, forward strand.
CTTTAGCTCCGAACTCGCTGCTTACGTGAGAGAATCAACGGTTGTGGGAGCAATTCCGAATGGCGAACCACTTCTAACCCGCTGAAGAGCAAGTTATTCGAAGCAGAATCGAACCAAGTGTTGGACTCCGGAACCATCGTTAGAGTTATTCAACGGCTGTGGGAGCAATTCCGAATGGCGAACCACTTCTAACCCGCTTAAGAGCAAGTTATTCGAAGCAGAATCGAACCAAGTGTTGGACTCCGGAACCATCGGTAGAGTTATTCAACGGCTGTGGGAGCAATTCCGAATGGCGAACCACTTCTAACCCGCTTAAGAGCAAGTTATTCGAAGCAGAATCGAACCAAGTGTTGGACTCCGGAACCATCGGTAGAGTTGTTCAACGGTTGTGGGAGCAATTCCGAATGGCGAACCACTTCTAACCCGCTTAAGAGCAAGTTATTCGAAGCAGAATCGAACCAAGTGTTGGACTCCGGAACCATCGTTAGAGTTTAGTGAGTTGCGGGAGGAGCCATGTAGAAGAAGCTGGACTCCGAAATCACCATTTAACGAGTCGTGACTCGGAGAGATTGAGATGAAGCAAGAGCAACAATTTCCAATGAAAAAATGTAAAGTTTTATTGAAATAAACTAAGTGGCTGCTTCAATAGGGCGAGCCATTATTACATGCTATTGGCCGGGTTACAAGCATCGGCCTTATTGAAAATCAAGATCCTACTTCTATGATATGGTGAAGACCTCTCGAGAGAAGCTGGGAGGTTCTGAGTCTTGAAGTTCGACGGGTCTTTCCGTACGTTCGTTGGCTCCTTAATAGGGAAGCTCGGCCCCATCTTTTTGGACGAACTTGGTAAGGTGCCCCCGCTGTATGAGTTCTTCGATCTCCTCCTTGAGAGCTTGACAATCATCCGTGTCGTGGCCGTGGTCCCTGTGAAAGCGGCACCACTTATCTTTGTCCCTCTTCTTACCAGGGGTATTCATTCTAGGGGGAGCGCGGAGTAGTCCTTCCTTGTCCACCTCCATAAGGACTTCTGATATATTAGCAATGAGGGGGGTGAACTTCTCAAAACGTGGAGTCGAACGACGCTGGCCATTACTGTCCTTCTGGGATTTTTGGGACCCCTCTTCGCTTGTGCTCTTCCGTTTGTTCCCGGAAGATGTGTCCTCAAGAGTAGAGAGGTTGAGAGCCTCTTCGGCCCGAATGTACTTTTCACACCTGAGAAGGAGGTCGGCAAAGTTCTGTGGAGGCTTCTTAGCAAGAGAGGAACGAAGGCTGGAATTGAAGACATTGGATTGGAAGGCGGCCGTTGCGACGGATTGGTCGAGGGAGGCCATGGACCTGACCTCCGCAGTGAACCTCTTCACATAGTCTCTTAACTTCTCACCTTTCTCTTGCCTGAGCTGGAGGAGTGAGATGCTGGTCTTCTCCGTGCGCCTGCTACTCACGAAGTGGGTGATGAAGAGTGTTTCGAACTGCTCGAAGGAGAATATGGAAGACGGGGCGAGGCGGGAGTACCATTCCCGAGCCGAGCCCTTGAGAGTAGCAGGGAATGTCTTGCACAGCAGGGCATCGGAGGCTTGGTGGATGAGCATGAGAGTCTTGAAGCTCTCAATGTGGTCAACGGGGTCAGTCTCCCCGGTGTAAGTCTCAAATTGGGGAGGTTTGAAGCCGAACGGCACAGGTGCATCCACAATGGTTCGGGAGAAAGGGGGTCGAGTAGGACGTAAGGTCCTCCCCCTAAGCTCTTCTTCTCGACCTATCTGACCCAGGCGCCTCTCTACCTCATGAAGACGGCGATACATGGCGTCGTCCCTCCGACGGTAATCAGCCGAGCCTCTAGACTCGTCTTCGTAGGAGGGAGAGCGAGGGCTGCGGCGATGGTAACTTCGGGAGCGACGAGGACTTAGGGTACGTCGGGAGTTGGTAGGAGTGGGACGAGGAGATAGGGACCGTCGGCGAGGGCTTCGGACTGGAGGAGGGGACGGGGCCTTCGGCTCATTAGGGTTTTGACGGAGGTTGAGTGCCTGTTGTACCATTGCTTGGAACTGCTGGAACTCGGCACGGGTGATTGGTGCCTCATTGTTCCTGGGCTGTTGCCGATCTGCGGGGGAGTGCCTCTTTCTGTAATGCTCGGGGGACTCCCTCCTTCCCCTTCGGACAGGGAATCTTCTGTAGTCTCGGCGGTGAGGGGATCGCTTACCCGGACGTTGTTGGTGGGAGGCTCCCTCTCGGGCCCGCTTCTCGTCCAGACGGTGGCGTAAGTCCTCCACCTTCTGCCGGTTTTGAGGATTATGAGAGGCCATGGAATCCGTAGAGGCTTTGTGTATGGAGACGCGGTCTTGATGGAGAGGTTGCTTCATGCGGGAGCCCCCCGCGCCGGCTAACTGTGGACCAGAAGGACCCTTGGGGGTTGCTAGTTCTGAGGAGGAGGCTGATCTTGTTGAAGAGGGTCCTCCACTTGAGGCGGGGGTTGTCCCTGCTGCGGATCGGGTTGGACGGGGACTACCTCTTGCTGATCGGCGGGGTTGGGCCCGCGGTTGGACCCTCTGGACCTGACTTTTCTTGGAGGCATGGCTGGAGAAGATCGGACCAACGGGAAGAGGCGCTGCTATTCGTTTGGTTTTCCCACAGACGGTGCCAATCTGTTACCGCTAAATCTGGTGTGGGGGTAAACAGACAGAATTTGTGAGTTCGAGGAAAACCTGAATAACAAAACCAAACCTGATCTGTCGGAGATTGATCGGTGACTCCCGCCGTTAACCTGCAAAAAGTGTGAGACACCGGGGGGGATCCCGGCGACGCACCCTCCGACGCTCAAGTCAGTAATCAGAAATGATTAAGAAAGAGCGTAAATTGAGAAAATACTGATTACCTCTCAATGGAGATGGATGGGGGGTATTTATAGGCGTCTTAGGGACTGGTTTTAGGAATGTAATCCCCGTGATTAGATAAGGAATATTCCTCGTAATCAGATAAGGCATGTAATCTGATAAGGTATATTCCCTGTAATCAGTTAAGGAATTTAATCCCTAATCCCCAGTGAAAAGATAGATGTGAATCATGGCCGTTGATTTAGATCTAATCAGGGACCTTGATTGTATCTTGCTGGATCGGGCATGCAGCGGGTTGGAACCCGTACCCAGTTGACGTGGATCCGTTCATGAGTTATTGGGCTTTGAATAAAGACCCAGTTCCCATTTCAGACCCGTTTGTAGGCGAAATTACCGTTTTACCCCTGAGCTTTAAGATTCGTGTCCGATGTGAACGGTCCCGATTTAATCCTATTTTTAGCCATATCAATTATATATATTATTATTATTATATATTACTATTATATATTATTATATATATTAATATATAATATATTACTATCATATATTATTATATATATTATTATATAGGGGAAAAGGGGTATGAGTAACTTGCACATTTAGTAAATAAGAAGTTGATGATGTGGCATACATGTAGTTGGAAAATCATTAAAAAGATTAGTTGTCCAATGTATCACATGCATGCTACATAATCAATTGCTCATTTACTAAATGAGCAAGTTACTCATATCCCTTTTACCCTATTATATAATATACTATTATTATAATATATTGTTATATATATATTTATAATATATTATTGTTACATCTCTTCTATATTAATGGGAGAGTTGGAGTTGTAAACAAATAAACAATTTTTTATTATTTCTTAGTGTGTGTGTCAACACGTGCAGCGCACGTGTTGGTAGATTTTTTTTTGTCCTTTTCAATCCCCCTCCCCATTTTCCCCACGTGCAACGCACGTGTATAATAGGTAGATTTTTTTTGTCCTTTTCATTCCCCCTCCCTATTTCCCCACGTGCAACGCACGTGTATAATGCATATTTTTAAAAAATACATCGCACGTGCATCGCACGTGCATTATACTAGTATATATTATTCTTATTATTATTATTATTATTATTATTATTATTATTATTATTATTATTATTATTATTATTATTATTATTATTATTATATATTATATTATATTATTATATATATATGGGGAAAAAAGGGTATGAGGAACTTGCTCATTTAGTAAATAAGCAAATGATGATGTGGCATACATGTGATTGGAAAAGCGTAATGCTTTAGCCACTACCAATTTTACTACCATTTCCTTCACTACCTTAGGTGGCATACTCCTATTGGAGAGTTCTCCCACCTACTCTATCATTCCCTACCTATTGGAATGTGCCACATAAGGTAGTGAAGAGAAATGTAGTGAAATTGGTAGTGGCTCTAGCATTACTCGATTGGAAAATCCTTAAAAGAGTTAGTTTTCCAATGTATCACATGCATGCCACATAATCAATTGCTCATTTACTAAATGAGCAAGTTGCTCATATCCCTTATATATATATATATATATATATATATATATATATATATATATGTACTATTATTATAATATATATTATTTTTTCGTATATACTATTTTATATATACTATTATAATAATCTATTATTATTATAATATATATTATTGTTATTATATATTACTATTATATATTATTATATATATTATTATATAATTTATTATTATTATAATAAATTGTTTAATATATAATTCGAATATATTATTATTACATATATATTATTATAATTATTATATATTATTATATATATGTACATTATTCAATATGTTTATTATAATAAAATATTTTTTATTATTATATATCAGTATCTATGTATATGTATACAACATGTATGTATCAGAGTATATATACTGTGTACAGTATATACATACAACCAAACCTATACATACATTATACTCTCATTTTCAAAAAACTGTTTTCATAAAAAATTATTACCAAACGGTTTTTTCACTCTCATTTTCAAAAAACTGTTTTCAAACCAACAAATTAAACGCAACCTAAAGTGACTTCCCAGCTTCAAAAAAAAAAGCCCATCCATTTTTCTTTTAAAAATGCCAAATTATGGCAATAACGACTAGAGTGTTTCATCCAAATTGCCAAATTGCCAAATTTAGCAATGAATAACTAGAGATGCTCTTAGAGCATCTCCAATCATGCTAGCCATTTTGGCTCGCTAGGGTAAAATGAAGGAGAGCAATTGGATCATTTGGCTAGCAAAAATAATTTCGGTTTCAACCATACGATTTATTTTAGCTAGCAATATTTTTTTTAAAGCCAAGCACATTTTTAAAGCCCAAAAAAATCAAGCACATTTTTTAAAACCCAAAAAAGAGAGATGAAAAAAACTGATCAGATCTCATATCTGAGATCGCGAATCGATGTGATCGCAAATTGATTCCTGAGATCGGCGATTTCAAGTCACGCAATTTGAGATCGCAATTTTGGAAAAAACTGACCGCGAGCTTGTGATCGCAATCGTGAGTTCGGTTTTTTTTCTTTTTTTCCTGTGATCGCGAGTTCGGGAGATCGCGTATTTGGGAGCAGGAGATTTTGTTTTTAGATCCGAGTTCGGGAGCTCCTTTTTTTCACGATATTTTTTTGGTGATCGCGAGTTCGGGAAATCGTGAATTTGGAAGCCCGATAATTTTTTAGTTTTTGGATTTTGAGAGGTGTAGGGAAGTTTGACGAGCGATACAACTTCGCCAGATCTGATGGGTGAATATGAGAAATCTATTTTGACGAGTGATTTGGAGAATTCCGTTGAAGTATATTTTTGTCGCTAAATTGACTATTTTGGTTAAAAATATGAAATGGGAAATGTGGTTGGAGATGGACTTAGGAGTTCTTTGAAAAATTAGGAACAAGTGAAGGTGTCCAAGATATATTTACTAATCATCTTTTTTGAAAATCACTTGCAATTGTGAAAGATCTCTTCTACCCCTCAATGTTTACTCCTTTGGCAAAACAAGGTGTAAGAAATTTCTTTGTTATACATCCGAGTATTATGTGCGTGCGATGTACGATCTTTTTCTTAAGCTTTTACTTTCACAAATTAATCCTAATAGTTTTTTTTTTTTGAAGAAACACAAATTAATCCTAATAGTTACAATTTATATTTTATCAAAATTAGGGGATTTAATCTGCACCGTATGAGTATGAAGCATGTTCTTTTCCTTAAGTTGGGAGATCTAAATTGAGGAATTTAATCTATACAAACAATGCACATGAATTTGGTTATCTATAAATTGCACAACCCCAATATTATTAGAGATGGTAACTGGCAAATTGGGTATTGGTTAATTAATTTGGTAGCTTAGAGCATCTGTAGTAGTTTTCTTAAAAAATGGGTTTATGGAAAATATAAAAATAGCTCTTTTTGGATTAGCGCTGCAATCGTCAATACTCAAAAATGGCTTTTTAAAATCAAACGAACATGATATACTATCTGAACAATGTTGGTAGAAAGTGGAAGAAATTGAAAGACGACAGAAAATATGTTGTCTGATGGATAAAAAATAAAATAAAATTGTGAAGGACGGCAGATCATCTCCCGTTCAACACATTAATTTTTAATTTTTTTTCTCGAACGGCATATCATTTGCGTCTAACCAATTTTTTTCTATTTTTTTTTTAATTTACTCAAACGGTCGACTGTGTGATGAATTTTAAAAAAAATGAAATTTGAAGGACGAGAGATGACTTCTGCAATTTTTTTTTGTTTTTTTCCTCAAAATGTTAGCATCTCATTTGGCATTGTTTTTTTAAATATTTTTTTTCTTCCAAATGGCATATCATATGCCGTCCCAATATTTTACAATTAAAAAATGTTCTCAGACGGCAAATCATATCCCGACCGACACAAAGACGTTAAATCATCTTCCGATTTCTAAAATATGCATAATACCATTTCGGCTACCAAATATAGACATCTATTGTTCATTCTATATCCCAAAAATGGGTATGTAGACGATGACTACATAGATTTTTTTTTTCAAAAATATCCATAAAATGGATATATAGCCAACTCCTGCATATGCTCTTAAAGAGCATTAATTCAAATTTAACCAAACTTTTTAATACAATTGACTTAAATTTCTGTATTCAAATAAGCATCAATTTCTCTTTTGACACAAGGAAAAGGGTACAATGCAGAATCAAACTGGAAAAGTAGTGGAAAACTTTTCCATCTAGACACAATAATATATAAGTTGATATTGTAAGTCAACATGTTGCTGCACCTTACTCCCCCAAAAAAAAATGTTGCTACAGGCATATTTGGTTGACCAAAATATAAAGGTCAACCCGGCCATGATCTTTGTAGGAAATTGTTTTCTCTAGAAAATGTTGTTAAGTTTTCAACGATACGATTAACACAAATCATCAAAAAAAATAGAAGATCACACCAAACATACATAGCACATAATTTTATTTCAGTTTAGGTTTTCGCCTTAATCCGAAAGAGAAGAATCCGATATATTATTCAAGCAGAAAAAATACAGGAATATTACAATTCTTAAAACGATCATTTCTCAAGCATCAAAAGAAAATAGTAGATGTTTACAGTAGGTAAACATTTCAAACTCTCTTCAATGAAGTATTATCTTTATTGACTTTCAATGGAGGTCAATTATGTTGGATGTATATGTATATTCTCAGTATAATAGGATAATATTGTGTATATTATTTTATGGGGCAACACGGGTTTACACGTGTTATGTATTAATTATTGGAACGGGTTGAGTGGGCTAAAAGCCCAGTACCCTAAACCCAGTCTAATCTCTATATAAGCTGGTCTAGAGGTAGTGCTCTGTGATATTCCAATACTGATAAGCAGGGTATAATATCTTAAGCGGCTAGAGATTAACCCTAACCCTAATTTTCCCAAATCAGTATTAACAATCTTAAGATATTAGAACCTACCTCTGCCGCCGCTGTCTCCGACCAGGGTCGCCGCCGTCGTCATCGCGAATCCCATTCGGTGTCGACTTCGCTGCTCCAGATCTGGTCGCCGTCGAAGATCCCGAACGGAGTAGTCGTCGCTGTGGTCGAGATCCAGATCGCCAGATCCACTTCGCAAGTTGGGAATCTTCGATTCAGGTGTCGATTGCGGTTAATGGATGGACCTCGGCGTTGACATCGATGGGCACGAGCCGTCGCCGCCGCCGATGCCCCTGCCGTCGCTGGGCGTGAGGCTTTCTGTCGCCGGAGGTCGCCAAACAGCCCTCTGGTAGATGCTGCCTCTTCTTCCACCCTCTTCTCCATTGTTCTTCTTGTGAGATTGAAGGAGAAAAAGGAGACAACTCAGATCCAAAAATTTGATTTTTTCGATTGGTGGATTATAGTGTTCTGTTTTTGGGTTGGAGAAGGGATCCTGGCAGTTGAGTTTGACTCAGATCCGACCAAACAAGAATTTTCATTGGTTGATAATTCGGAGTTTGGTGTTCAGGTTGTTGGAGCAGATCCAAATTCAGATCCAGTCCAACAGCTACTTTATTGGTTGGAGATTGCTGTTTGGTGTTTGGACTGTTAGATCAGATCTAAATTAAAGATAAGTTCTTCACCAAATTTAAATTGTTATTTAATTATTTGTTCGTATTAAGCATTGGTTAATTAAATACAAATTTGAACAATTGTTTTAGCTATGTGCTAAAAATCAAATATCCATTTTGATAAGTTAAATTATAGATGTTGACTATAAATTTGTATCTCCAATTAAATTGTTGCTAGAATTAGATTGTGCTAATAATTTGTTTAATTGGCTAATCTTTAACAATTTGATGAATGTAGGAACTTTAATGTTACCTACAAATTGTGTATGTTGGAGACGATGGATTTGCATCATGGTATGATAATTCTGCACTACGCAGGCTTCTCCATCGAATTTGGAAAACCACTTCTAACTTGAAGTGTCGGTATGATCTACTTTAATTTTCTCAGTATTTTTCATGTGATGAATGTGTTAACGTTTTGTGCGTTTAATCATATGATTGAGAGTTTTAGATCATAGTTATTCTCGCTCTGGAAAACTAGCATGTTTAGGGTTGTTAAGTGTCTTATCATACTACGTGTATAGATATTTTGACAAATCCATTGTTTGCAGTTTGTGTGAGATTACATATTTGCCTCTCTAAAATTTAAAATAAAATAAAATTGTATGAGATGTATAACAAATATCTGTAACTTAGGAGAGAGCATCTCTTAATATAGAATATGACTCTACTAGTTACAATGTGTTTCCTCGTTCATTGTACTGTGTGTGCAAAGTTGAATTATAATATGTTAGTCATTATCTCATTTAGGGTTTTGAAGATGATGAAGAACGAGTAAAGAAAGAACTCTTTGCTCAATGTGTTTGAGCTAGTGGACATTGTTTAAACCATTAGAGAAAGCAAATAATTTTTGAAAAATGTGATAGATTAATTTTGTATTAACTCTTGTCAATTGTATGTATAAGTTGAGTTTAACAAATGAGATAATTAATAATAATAGTTCTAATTATGTTCTTGAACCTAGCATAATTGGCTAGGATTTGAGAAATATATATTCAATTGTCTGTGAGGAAATGTGATCTAATTATCAAAACTGTGGGGAAACGGAGTTAAAAGCTATTGAGTCAAAAGCTTTAACATCCAAGTTGTTTTGAAATTTAGAATCACTGCGCACTATATATTAATTTGTTTGTTCTTGTTAAAACTCATAACTCTGCCAAATGACACTTCACAAATATAAAAGTTGTGCTCAGATTATGATTACTAGAAAATCATTTAGTATGGTCTCTAGGAGCACACAACTTCTTGAGTCAATACATTCTGATATTTGTGATCTCAGTAGCTTTGTGACTATATGAGACGATTGTTGGTCAGAAGTATTTAATCACCTATGCAGATGATTATTGAATGTTTGTCATACACATATGGAGGCTGTAACACTCGTTATTGTGATAAATTAAAATCTAGTTAAATGCTAAAAATTAAGGGTTCAGTGTTGATGGAGGTGGTGAATATGTTTAACAACTTTAGAGAAGTTTGCATTGGGCATAATCTCCACTGCACTCTACTTACAACAATCAAACAGTATTGATAAAAGTTAGAATCAAACTCTTAGTGAAATGTTGAATTCTATATTATTGAATGTTGTTTGTCTTGTATAATAATGAGTGATGTTGTATTGTTAATCATATCTCTAATGTGTTACTACACCTTAAATTGAATACACCTTGTAAATCATAGCATAAAAACACAAATAATTTTGTTAAAGTAGAAATTTGTGTTGTGATACATTTGTTAGAGTACATGACCCTAGAAGGCCTAAAGTATGACCTACAACAAATATTTGTGTGTTTAGAAAGTGCAGAATGTAGCTCTGTGGACAGATGTTGGATCTATCTAATTTGTATTAGAAGAATCTAGATTTGCAAAGTTCTTTGAGGATATGTTCATCAAAGATAAATATATGAAATAGTCTAGTCCTACAAACACGTTCAATGATTCACAGCTGGAATCAAGAACTAGTCTTACTGACACTTAAAAACCTGAATGACAAATAAGCTAAGAAGAGTTTTAGTAGACAGTGAGGTGATTATGTGTCATACAATAATACTTCAATTTAGTTGATCTGCCGAAAGAGGCTAAAACTATAGTAAGTAAGTGGGGTTTTGTAGAAGAAACTTAATTTTGATTGTTCAGTAGCAATCTTAATGTTTTTTAGTAGCTAACAAATTGACTGAAAAATGGGGTAGATTTATTTGATGTCTACTCACATGTTTGTCATATTGCTAAAATAAGTATTCTTCTTACCATTACATCTATTGAAAATTTTGTCATTCATAAAAGATATTTAAAAGTTTTGTACTTGATATTTTGTACTGAACAGTTTTGTACTGGAAAGTTTTGGACTAATATGTTTAGTGAACAAGACTTACAATTTAGTAAAATCATTGTATGCTTTGAAACATGTAATATAGCTATCGTATAAATAATTTGACAAATTTCTCAAAGAGCCTAGTATATGAATCAAGTAATTCAGATCAGTGCCTTTAACTTTGTGGTGTGTCAAATATAATGGCTATTATTTACTTGGTTTTATTGACATGCTTGTTGATTGGAAGTGACATCTCTATTATAAATGGAGTTAAATTGTGCTATCCAAATAAATTTAGCTTGAAACACCTAAGTATTGTGGTCACCATATTATGTATAAGGGTGAGTTTTGGTTGGTAAGGGATAACCATTAGTCAAACTCGATAAATCAATAATGTGTTTCAAAAGTGGGGATATAGTGACTGAAAGTGTGTTTTGAAGCACCTTATGATTATGATAAAAGGTTGACACCTTATGATGGTGCAACTATGAGACAAGTAGATCATTCTAAAAGAATTGAAAGTCTCGTGTATACAAAGATCTGCACTAGAATAGACATAGCCTTTGAGGTAGGCATGATCTGCAGACTCACTAATAATCCCATACACATTTGAGTGTCCTTAAGAGGCTAATGAGATACCTGAGTGGTACTCAAGAGTTTGCTTTGTGCTACTCAAAGTTTAGTGAAAGTCGACATCCAGTGGATATGTGTTCGCACTAGGAGGAGCAGAAAAATTATGGAGATTAATAGGCAAACAAGTGTTGCGTTCTCATCTAAGAAATCAGACCTCTATGTGTTATCCTCTGCAGGGGAAGAGGCTGAGTGGATTGAATGACTTATTGCTAATCATCCATTTGAGAAGTTTAATGTAAATTCTTTATTCTGTTATGCGACTATCAAGTTATAATGCACTGCAGCTCATAACTCACTCTATAATAGTAAGAGGAGTATATTAAGGCTGAAAGAAGCCTAGTTGAACTTTCTCATAGATTAAGTGCAATTGCGACAATTATGGCTAATGCTCTTGCTAAGAGACTTGAAAATGATCTAATTATCAAAACTGTGGGGAAAATGGAGTTAAAAGCTATTTAGTCAAAAGCTTTAACATCCAAGTTGTTTTGAGATTTAGAATCCAATTGGAGCCATAGAGAAGTTCAAACTGAAGCATCAATTTTAGGCAGTTGACATGCTTTAGATAATTTGAAAAGTTCTATGTAAATTCTGTTAATATATAATTTCATTCCAATTTTGATGATGCTATATATTTTCATAATTTACTTAGATACATCTCATTATTCCAAAAGAAAGCATGAAAACTTGTCGATGTGTTTCCGATGTTTAGAATGGTTGTTATATCATTCCAATTCTGATGATATAACTCTTTTATGGATTCATGTTTCATTCCAATTTTGATGATTCAGAATTAACCATAATTGATTTGACTGTTCTATCATTCCAATATGAAACATAGTATAGTTCTTGTGTAGAAACTATAATAGTTCTTGTTCTTTATTTTATTAAAAAAACTTGATTGTGATGCTTGCGTTACATTTTGCTAAGCTATCGTTGAATTGTACTAAGTTCTTTAGTAGAACCAGATACTTTATTAAATTTGCTAGAATTCTTAGAGATATGTCTCTTGATATTCTTGTCTTCAATAAGCTAGCAAAGATGGAGGAGTTAAATCTGTCAACATAGATTTCAGAATAATGATTTGCTCAAAATGGAGGAGTAAACATAAAGCATTCTGCAAGGATATAGTTTTGGTTTATTAATCGAAAGAATAAATTTGCCACTTGCTTGATAAAACTTCTGTTGAGTTTAAGACTCTTGTGTTCATGAGCTTAAAACTCATATTTTGTTCTTGAAGTTTATTTGTTTTGGTTGATTTTGAAACTATGACAGTCTCTCTAGTTGGTTTAGTCATTGTGAACTATTCTGTTTTGATATGGTTTTAGAACTATTTGATTATTTTGGTTTAGTCATATTTGAACTATTCAAGTTATAATTGATTTAGTCTATTATCCATGTTCTTTATGATTCAATAATGTTTGAATCTTTGTGATCCAATATTATAACATTTCTTAGCCTAATATATTGAGAATATAGGAGGAGATTGTTGGATGTATATGTATATTCTCAGTATAATAGGATAATATTGTGTATATTATTCTATGGGGCAACACGGGTTTACACGTGTTATGTATTAATTATTGGAACGGGTTGAGTGGGCTAAAAGCCCAGTACCCTAAACCCAGTCTAATCTCTATATAAGCTGGTCTAGAGGTAGTGCTCTGTGATATTCCAATACTGATAAGCAGGGTATAATATCTTAAGCGGCTAGAGATTAACCCTAACCCTAATTTTCCCAAATCAGTATTAACAAATTATAATAATATATAGAGATTTAGAAAAACTCTAGTTTGATATCTTGATATAATAACCATTAGATATTCTTGAAGAGATAACTCTACGATAAGAGCCGTACGATCTAACTTGAAGAGTAAGTTGGGCTTCCAGTGAATCACTCAGACCCACATCTGGAAAACTGCATCAGCCACGTTTGCGGTCGACTGTGAAACTTGCGGTCGACCGCACTTGACCTCTCGCCGAACCCGATTGGGGGGGGGGAGGGATTGGTCGAATACACAGTCGGCCGCACATGCCTCCTGTTGTTGTTGTTGTTGTTGTTGTTGTTTGGTTTGCTTCCACTCCGCTTTGATTGCCTCAATTCTTCCACCACTTTTTTTATCTTCGTATCTAACTTAGTATGCAAAATATAAACTAAACAAATCTTTCATGATCGGTTTCTGATATGAAATTAGAACAACTTAAAGTTGACCATAGGAAGTATGGTCAACTTCCTTATGGGCTGATTAGTAAATGCTAATACTTTGTTCTTTTTGAGGACTATACATGTCCCGACTCTTATAATATTTCAAACTTGTTTATGTACTGCTGATTCCAGTTGAGTCTAGTTGAGGAGTACGACAATAGTCCAATGCCCTCTCTACAACTCTGTGCTATGCCATCTCATACTCGGACATGCACAGAGCTCACCCCTCCTACAATCCCTTCCCATCCTACCTTTTGCCGGTCCAAAAAAAAGTTGACCATAGGAAGTATTAGCTTTCACTAATCAGCCCAAATAAAGTTTATAATGATTAATGCACCTACATCAACTCAATTTGAAGAAATAAGGAGCTTCCATTTTTGAGAATAAAGGAGAGGGGAAATGTCCGTGTCTTGGCGGTGTTCCATCGATTTTGTTGGAACCCACGTTTAGTCGGTGTCAACGTGTGCGTGTGTGTGAGTTGGTGCTTTCCGAAGTTTTCTCCAACCTTTACGCGATGCATCTTAGTTACTTTTTTATTCTCTCCGTAGACATAAAATGTGTAGACATAAAATGTATGATCGAGATTTAAATGACTGATGTGAATAGTTTATGCAACTCCGACTTTAAAATGTACAATTAAGATTAGTTGAGATGACCGTGGCGGGTTGATATTGGTTGAGGTGGGTGGTTGCGAACATTTTACTGAACACCAATGGATACCAATCTTTGTGGGGAAAGATTCTAGTAATGGGCCTTGTGCCAGGCAAGTCAGGAGTCTGGAGTGAGATGCAGAAAATATGGTTTGATAAAAAAATTAAAAATTAAAAATTAAAAAATTAAAAAATTAAAAAATTTAAAAAATTAAAAATTAAAATGGTCGTTTGGGCCGCTTGCAATTGTCTGTAGCAAATTGTTTGGAGATTTAACAAATTTGAAAGTGGAGATAGCACATATAAGGCATGATTAGCAACTAGGTAATCAAGATAATCCAAAATTCCTCCTTAGATTACCTTGTTTGATATGTGGTAAATATAGTTTTAGAAGGAATGATAAACTGAATCAAAATCTTTTGTTGGAAAGGATTTCCATTTTCCAAAAAATTATGAGATTTTCATATCAAACAATAAAATAAATCAAAAGGCTAGAACAAAAAAATATGTTCTTCAATAAAATCATGGAATTTGAGCATTCTCATGTGATTTCCATAACAAAAAATAAAAAAACCCAAAAAACTAGAATAAAAAATTACAATAATAAAAGATTTCCGGAAATACAAAGTACTATACTAAATATGATAATGCAACATTTCGAAAATACAAAGTACTATACTAAATACGATAATGTAACATTTCGAAAAATTTTATTTCCATCCTCACGTTCCCGAGAACCCTTTTATTTTTAGAAATTTTCCAATCCGAATACCCAACACACTCTAAGATTAATCTCCACCTAATTTTGTAACATAAAATAATGGGTGGCTGTGTTGTAAAAATTGGATTGGACCAACTAGTGGTCATATCAGGTTCAACCGAGACTGGGCCCTAAATAGATATCTATTATCACAAGTATTGAAAAAACCGAACTGAATTACTAGCTGGTTCAACCGGGAAACTTTGGTACACAAGAAAAAAAGTTGTACTCCCTCCATTTCAAAATATAAATCATTCTATATTTCTATAGGTATATTAAAAAAAATAAGTCTATTAAAAAAAATACTAACATTCTTGATTTTTGAAGCACATAAATAATCTATCAATTATAAAATATTCAATTCGCACTTTTCTATAATTTTAGTATTACTCATTTTATATATATAAAAAAAAGGAGTAGAATTGAAAATCTCATTAAAAAGTATTTGATAAACATTAAAGAATAAAATGTCATTTGTCTCGTAAACTTAAAGTGACTTATATTCAACAAAAAAATAGAGAACAAAAAAGAAAGAAAAAAAACCCTGAATGACTCATATTTTGAAACGGATGGAGTACTTATTAACGACTTATTTACAAAAATGCTAATGGTGCATTATGTTATACATAAATGTATATGACTTGGATCATCCAGTTAAAGTAGACCACTTTCTAATGAACCTGGTTCAACCGAAGCTCAACCCGATTGGACCAAAACGAAACCATACTGGACATGTCTCTATTTTTTGTTTTTGGGGTAGAAGTAATGTCTATGTTTCGATGACCGGTTTGGTTTTAATACATACTTTAGTGTAACTTCAATTTCAAAAATCAAGAAACTAAAATACATTAAGTAAAGAACAATAGATGCTAACATGAATAAGCTTAGAAACACCAACTAATTCATTTTTGGGCTTCTATTTGGGTGTTTGGTTGGTGGGAAGTGCATTGTAGAAAAAATAGCCATGGAAAGAGCTCTGTTTATGGGTTTAGTTGACTGATTAAAAAAAGAAACTCACCAGATTTCATAGAAAAAGCACTATTCATTATTTTTAAATTATATCTCTATCTCTTTTTATGCTATCCAATAAAAAACTTCTACCTACTTTTCTACATTAATTTTTTACTATCCTTTTTAAAATTTCTTTCTCTATCATTTCTATCATATACTGCAATAAAACTACATCTATAATAATCTCCATATATATATATATATATATATATATACATATATATATATATATATAATACCTCTAAACAAACTACTTTTTTAGAGTCATTTTCATGGATTTCTTTTCACTAGTCGCTACGGTACACTTCATGGTTTGAAAATATTTTACAAGCAACCAAACACCTCCGTAAGGGTGTTTGTTTGAAAACGTATTTTTTTAATATATTATTTCTAGTTCACTTTCATATCAAATCGAATTATAACAGAATATTTCAAATCTAGTGTTTGTTAGGAGTAGGTTTGCAAAAGAGTATCCCTAAACAAATGTAAAATAGAGTTTACAAACTTCTGTCATTGTATATAATCCCCTAAAAATATTAAGTTACTTCAAATATCTCACAAAATCTTAAAATAATTTTTAATACCTAAACTAATCCACTCTTTCATATTCACAACTAAAATACTTCTATTCAACCCCATTCCCCCCCTCCTCCCCCCCCCCCCCCCCCCCCCCCCCCCCCCAATTTCCATTCTCCTCCGTTCACGATTCTCCTTTTAAGTAGTCTGGTAAATGTCTATTTCTTATTTTCCAGAACTATAAATGAAGTTTAAAAATATTAAAGATCATAATTTTCTCGAATTTGCAAATGCGATTATAACTTGCTGAATTTGACGGATCGAGATTGACGATGGAATTTGATGCTGCTATTTTTTGGGTAAGGGAGCAACAGATGGAGAGTTCTATGATGTGATGAGAAACAAAGATCTCAAGCGTCGATCTGGATTAGATGGGGGGCTGGTATGTGGTAGGATTTGGTGGATGTTGGCTGCCAAAGACCTGTAAAAAAAGTCTGAAACATCTGGAGTATTCCCGACAACAGACCATCCGACGCTCAAGTCAATAAACATCAATTTTTAGAGAGATTAGTTGGTGAAATTGTGATTACCTTTTTAGTGTAGATGTTGACCTGTAATTATAGGTCAATGGACGCTTATTAGGGAAAGATCCCATGTGGCCTAATCAGATTCCTCTAATTACAGATCTGAGAGGGCCGCTTTAATTCCCTAGTCTTAGGGGATTCAATTACCAGCCTTAGAGGGTTGATTTGGCGGGCTGTTGGAAAGCCCATGGACTGTTTGCTCTGTGATCCATGCTGGGATCGAACGGTGGAGATTAACCACCATTTTAGCCATATCACAGGTCCCTCACTCTCGGAGGCGAGTTGTCGACAGTTGTGGGGAAAATGTGTTGGTATGGTGATGAAAACCGTGTAGTGCTCAGAGTCGGAGCGCCATTTTGAGGCATTTGTCTGAGATGTGAGCTCTGTTTGTGATGAAATCCACATAAAGCTCAGAATCGGAGCGCCATTTCGAGGCATTTGTCCGAGACGTGTGCTTTATTTGCGGTGAAATCCGCGTAAAGCTCGAAGTCGGAGCGCCATTTCGAGCCATTTTTTCGAGACGTGAGCTCTATTTAAGGTAGAACCACGTTAAGCTCGGAGTCGGAGTGCCATTTTGAGGTATTTCTCCAAGATGTGAGCTTTGTTTGCAATAAAACTGCGTAAAGCTCGGAGTCGGAGTGCCATTTTGAGGCATTTTTCCGAGAAGTGAGCTCTGTTTGCATTGAAAACCGTGCAAAGCTTCGAGTCTGAGCGTCATTTTGAGGAATGTTTCCAAGGTGTGAGCTTTGTTTGTGGTAAAACTGCATAAAGCTCAGAGTCGGGGTGCCATTTTGAGGCATCGGTCTAAGACGTGAGCTCTGTTTGTAGTTAAAACCTCGTAAAGCTCGGAGTCAGAGCACCATACTTGTCTGAGTTCTTGGTTGTAGTGAGGAGTGAATGGCACCAAATCCATTGCTTGTTTGGTTTCCATCGTCCTCTGAGTGATTGCTTCATGATCTTGCAGAATTTGAAGAGGCCGCACGTGACTGTGGTTACTTAAAGGTCATTTATCATGGGACTTGAAGAGATGGCATGTGTTGATGGCCGTTCAAGAAGTTGCCACCTCTTCTATAAATCCTCCTCCCCTTTTCATTCCGTGGGGTTACATTTTCTCCATCCAGAGTCTGTCCAAAATTACTTCCTCAGAAATGTCAACTGTGAGGTCCAGTGATTCATCCTCGTCTAGTAGTGGGATCGGTTTGGCTTTGAGTTCTTCGGACCGGTCCAGGGGAGTCCCTACAATCGAGGCTTATGCGCATCTCTTCTTCGAAAGAAATTGTGGATGTTGAGTTAATTTTGGATTCTAAAGAGGAAGGACCCGTCCGTGCTAAAGGAGGGGTCGAGAATGGCGGAGTAGGGGAGAGTTTCGAGGGGGAGATATGAGAACCCCCCTTCGTGCCTGAAGTCGAAGGCGACCAAGAGAATCAAGGTCGGGCGATTGAAGAAACGGAAGCTGGAGTGAGTCATCGGGAGGTGACAGCAGGCGCTGAGCAGGAGGATGTGGCCAGGCTCGGGGAGCGAGGGCTCCCTCGATTGGAAATATTCTTTCTCCCGACAAAGCGTCCTTGCTTATGGCGTACGAGCATCCAGTGGACCTAACTCAGTCGTCTGTGCATTTCAAGCTCATTCGAATGTACCCGGATGACTTAAAGGTCAAGCAAAGAAGCGCTCATTTTTTCAGCCTTGCGTCTGTTTACCAAGTGAGCGAGGATGTTTTCCTCGAGCTGGTTGAAGGAGAAGATGGACTTTAGAGCAAGTCGGGAGAACCATTCTCGAGTCGATCCCCGCAGTGTGGCGAGGAATGCGCAACATAGGAGGGCATCCGATGCGCTGTGAATCATCATGAGGGTTGTGATGTAACACCTCGTAATTTCAAAGATACTATAATATAGTAGTATATATATAATTAATTAGAAGTGGTCCTATAGAAGTTCCTATAGGAGGTATTATATGTAATTAATTGAATGGTGGGGGCCACAAGAGAAAAAGGCAGCATGTGTGAATGTTGTAATTGTTTCTGCTTGGTTTCTGGATGATGTCACCTAGTGGGTGACGTGGCGAAGGGGGTCCACTTGGGGCTTTCGCTGTGCAAGCTCGCAAGGCAGAGACGGGAAAAGAATGTTTGGAATAATCCCATATCAGGAATACAAAATGATATAATTAAATATAAATAATAAAGCTTATGATCAAGAGTCACCATTCTGGTTAACCTCCTTTTGAGAGGCAGCATGTGGTGGGCAGTTGTACTATACTATAAATAATTTGTCTAATAAATTGTATAAATTGTCTGAGCTAGGGGCAAGGGCATTACATGTGATACCCTCCATGTGGTCAATCAGATCCGACTCTCCATTATATGTCTCGAAGGGAGGAGGCTTGAAATTCCTCATGATCGGGGCATCCACATTCTGGGAACAAAAAGGGGGATGAATCGGACGATACCCCCGGCTTGGCTGCCTCTCACCTTCACCAATCCGGGCAAGATGATCCTCCTCTTCTGCAGCCGTTTGAGAATTGCATCCTCGCGTCCCTCGGATGGGGTTGACCCATGAGACTCCTGGTTATTGGCTCCACCTGTGCGATGGCTCTGGGTGCACTCGTTTCGAGCTCCACCTCGGAGAGCCTAGAGGGTTTCATCTCGGAACTCCTGAAATTCAGCCCTCGTCATGTGGCCTCTCTCTTCGTGGCCGTTTGGGAGTCGGTGATCCCTCGGGGAGTGGCTGCATCCCCTCTCCTCCCTGTGAGAGGAGTGGCGGCTTCAGCCCAGACCTTGGTTAGAGGGTTTTCTGTCCTCGGGAGCGGCTGAGACAATTTCAGAGATCGTCTTCATTCACCTGATTGTTGATGACATTTCATAGGTCGGGAATCACCGGGGCCACGGGCTCTCTCGCAACCGAGCATAAGGCACTCGGGGTCGACCCTCGCGGTTTGTTCGGCCCGCCGTTGCTGGGACCCTTGGGTAACGACTCGACTTCGGGAAGGATGTAGAGGAACGAATCGGAGGGTCGGTTTGGCGACTCGTAGTGGCGGTCTTCCTGACCTTGGAAGCCATGGAAGAAGATATCTACAGTGAAATTTGGGTCTGCAGTTGGATCTGCAAGTTTTCCCACAGATGGTGCCAATCTGATGTTGCTGTTTTTCGGGTGTAACATATATAGAAGTCTTTGATGTGATGAGAAACATATATCTCAACCGTCGATCTTGATCAGATGAGAGGCTGTTATGTGGTAGGGTTTGGTGGATGTTGCCCGCCAAAGACTTGCAAAAAAGTCTGAAACACCTGGAGGATTACCAGCAACAGATCCTCTGACGCTCTAGTAAATAAATAGCGATTTTTTAGAGGGATTAGATGGTGAAATTGTGATTACCTTTTTACTTTGGATGTGGACCTGTATTTATAGGTCAGAGGGCGTCTGTTAGGGAAAGATCCCCTATGGCCTAATTAGATTCCTTTAATTTCGGATCTGAGAGGGCCGTTTTAATTCCTTGATCTTAGGGAATTCAATTACCAGCCTTAGAGGGCTGATTTGGCATGCTGATGGAAAGCCCATGGACTGTTTGCTCCGTAATTCATGCTGGGATCGAATGGTGAAGGTTAACCACCATTTTTATCCATATCAGAATTAATTCAATTGAAAATTGTGACTCTGTCGATGAGGGAATCCAATGAGGGAAGGGGGTGTGGTGGTGGGAAAATTTAGGAAGAATTTTATTAGAAATTGTTGGATAAGCAAGCGAAATGAGAGATATTTAAAAGTAACATATCTAATGATTCAAGTGAATAATTATAAGAAGCGGATGAATGATTATTAGGGAAGTAAGCATAATTGGAGGAGATGAGAGAAAGGAACGAGGAGAAATGGAAAATAAGGGGAAACCGAGTGTTTTAGTTGAGTACATGAAGGGAAAAAAAAAAAACACGAAATGGTAGTTTAGGTATTAAGACAACCGAATTTTAGGTTTTGGGGATTAGTTGAAGTAACTAAATATTTTATTGAAGGTTAGATATAATTACAAAGTTTGTTGAAAGGTTATATAGAATTACCTATGTTTCATTGGAACTAATATATAAAAAAATTCTATAAAATATAATTGGTCCCACCATTAAAAAATATTATTTTAAATTTAATATATCCTTCATCTAAACGTGGACCGCACCAGGCTGAGTGCTTTGAGAGCATCCACAGTGGTTTGCTTTTTGTTTTGTGTGCCATTTTTTTTTTTTTTTTTTTTTACTGTAGCGCACACAGTCGTGAGCTATTTTGTCATTTTTAGACAATTCTGATACAGTAGAAAGAGAAAAATAGCATTCGAAATAACAAACTGCATATTATAGCTGACGAAAGTCAGAATTATTTAATTATATTTTTAATTGATCGGACGAAACATTTCGTCCAAAGTAAAAAAAAATAAAAAACCAAATAAATTAATCGGTTAAATGAATTTAAGGGTGGGTCCCAATCCAATTTTTTATTAAAAAAATTATTTTTCAAAATTAATTTTGTAAATTGTTTTTGCAAATATTTTTTACAAACTATTTTTTAAAATTGTTTTTGCAAAAAAAACTTACTTAAAACCCGGACGAAACATCGGTTATTTTGAAAATTTTTTCTTCTTTGGGTGTTTCGTCCCGTGTTTTTTATTAATATTTTTAAGTTTCTGCTTGTATAAATTATTTTTTAATGATAGACGAAACATCATGTTTCGTCTATTCCTTTTTTAACGAACTTATGCATTTTTTTGCCATTCGATGGTTACAGTGTTTCGTCGTAATGGAATGTCAAAATATGTATTTTATCATTTTTTACATTTAACGACAGTGGATGCTCTGAAATCTGAATTGTAAATCACCTTTTTAATTAAGGTGGGGCCCAGGCCCGGCCCTGGGGTAGAGCGAACTGGGCTCATGCCTAGGGCCCAAAATTTTTAAGGGGCACCACTCAGAATCAGCCATTGCACACACAAACAAAGCACATCGTGCTCAGCTCTTCCATTACCATTGACTCAAGAAACTTTCATTCTAAGCCCTTTAGTTGACTATTATTAATCGTTCTCACCTTAACAATTTCTAAATTCCCTTTATTTTTGTTTTTTTTGATGAAAAAACCATGGTTCACTTAAAAATTCAGGTGAGTGATTTTAAGTGCTTGGGATCTGCTATTTGGTAGTTCAAGAAAATAAATAAATAAATAAATCAATCAAATAAGCTTATCTTAATAATAAACACTAGTATAACTCTGTGCAATATATTGTACATATTTTTTTTAAAATGAAAAAATAACAAAACTACTTTTCAAAAAAATTCTCTAATAATATCTATATAATATTACACACTTTTAAGGTTTGATTAAGAAATATAATTGCACTTTAAAATTTATATGGTAAAAGAGTGAAGGGTTGCCTTCTATATTTGCTCTCATTTTTTTTATTTAAAAAAAATTAAAAATTTATTGGACCAAAATTAATTTAGCATAAAATGTTGTATAGAAGAGTGACGAATATAGATGAGATTCATTTGGCTCTAGCTTTGGATCAATGTCAATCAAGGTCATATCCAGGGCCGGCCCTGATATGTAGGCGGGCAAGGCGGCCGCCTCGGGCCCCCGCGGAATTCGCCATTTTTGGGGCCCCCGATTTCAAACTTTCCTTGTAAATATAGGCACGCGTTTCGCGCGTAATTTTTTTTTTTTTTTTTTTATATGTGGCAGGGGGGCCCCATTTCGGAAGTTCGCCTAGGGCCCCCCGAAACCCAGGGCCGGCCCTGGTGGGGCCCGTACCATACAAAAAACTTCTCAGATCAGAAAAAAAAAATCGGAGAAAAATCTCCGATTTCTCTGATGCGTGCCGATAAAGAGATGAGAGATTTCTCAAAACGGCTCCAAATAAACACAGGATTTGCAAATACTTCTCATCAAAGCTTAGGTGAAATTAAAAAAAAATGTAAAATCCAATTTTTAAGTTACAAAACAAAGCTCCTCTTAGTAGAGGCTTTTAGCATCTACATAAAACATACAGTACTTGTATTACTTTGCTGAAATCCCTTTAGGATTCTATTTATTGGATATAAAAATAAATAAATAAAAACATCCTACAAAATTCATAAGCACAATATCGTAATAACTTTTCCCATGTTGATAAAACCTTGTAACCTTTCCATGGACGAAAATGTGAAAGGATCAACACTCACAGCAAAGAGGATTACTTTCTTTCCAAATGCATAGTAATTAATAGAGAAAGTGAAGGGGAAAAGGAATAAAGTTGCACATTGCAACCCTCTATAAATCAAGAATCAAATAGCATAAAATGTAATATATATGAGATACAGTTATAATTGGGGCATAGAGTTTTGGCTCCCTTCCTTCAATTCAAAGTTCCTTCTTCACTTTACAGACAACTTATATCCTCTTATTGGCAGAACAAGCAAAGAACAAAACACATACAAAGCAATTCTTCGGCTAAATATATATCCTCGTTATCATATCTTTATCCTCGTTATTGTACATAATAATTGATCACAACATCGCTTGAGAAAATGGCGAATGAGCAGATGAAGCCAGCTGCTTCTCTCCTCCTAGTCCTCAACTTTTGCATGTATGTGATTGTGGCAGCCATCGGAGGATGGGCACTCAACAGAGCAATTGATTATGGCTTCATCATTGGTATAGTCCGATCATTTCTTTCGGTTCTTATTAGTTACATCGAAGACATGTATATACGACATGTGCATCATAACCTTTTCCACCCTAACTTTGTTCAGTTATTAAAGTTTAATTATGAATGAACATTCAGACTAATTACTTGCATACCCATAAAACCTGCAGGTTCAGAGCTTCAACTTCCATCTCATTTCCCACCAATCTTCTTCCCAATTGGGAACTTCGCAACAGGATTCTTTGTGTTGTTTTCGCTGATTGCTGGCGTTGTGGGTGCATCCTCTGTCATCTCTGGTGCCAACCACATTCGGCTGTGGAATTACCACAGCAAGCAATCTGCAGCATCCTCAGCTATCATAGCATGGGCTCTAACTATTCTCGCAATGGGGTGAGGCATCACACCAATTTTTTACTATATAATTCGTATTTATATCAAGAAATTCTTTGGTATCTGCACTGCAGGTCTGCCAAACTTATTCTTTTATATCTACTAAGTTTTGATATATATATTTTAACCTAACCCTTGTTTCCGAACTTCACATAGTTCACCACAATATTTTTTAAGTACATCCATAAACAAAAAGAATTGCACGAATTATTCGTATAGCCCACGTTTAGGAATATCCTAACATCTGTTTAGTTTAGTTCAAAGTGTGTACAAAAAAGTTTGTTTTTAGAATACATGTACAGAAGAAATCCTATATACTAAAGGTTAATAAATTCTTAATCAACAAATTAAATGAGAAAGTTTTGAAATTTAAAGAGTTAGCACAATATATATATACATTTTAATGTAATAAGATAGAGCGAATGCTCTAGTATGTATATATAATAGTAGAACAAAGTCACAGTAAACATATAGGGAAAAACAAAATTAGGTATACAAGGCGCAATTAGCACAGTACTTGTGATGACCATTGATAGACATGGCCATGAAAGCAAAATTATGCCAGAGTTACACTAGTGTATAAGATCATGACCTAACTGCACTGTCTAACTATGCGTTGAATACTTATTTGTAGTTTGGCTTGCAAAGAGATTCATTTTGGGGGAAGGAATGCGCGATTGGTGAGTTGATAAAAAGATTATTGAACTCAATCTTTTTAAATTTTGAATTTTTGGTAGCGAACTAATTTTCGCCTATTTATTTGCAAAATTATACAGAGAACAATGGAGGCTTTCCTGATCATTCTTTCAGTAACACAGTTCATGTACATCTTTGTTGTCTATGGAGGATCATCGCCAGCAAGTATAAGGACTTGAAAAGAATGCTTTAATTTGTGGAGAAATTAATTAATGATTGATCTGTTTTACCTGTTCCTTTGTTCTTGTTTTTTTTTTTTTTTGGGGATAAAAGATGACGCAGTCATCGCTTGATTACCTTTGTTCTTGTTTTCTCCCTTGTTAATTTGTGTTCTTGGGGTGAAATCAAGGAAAAGGAACTCACTGAATGTTGGTGTTTTACAGTGTGTTTGAGAAAAGATTTGCATGCTTTAATGTTCAATGAGATGATTTGATTGCAAATTAATGTTTAATTAATCATTAATGGAGAAGATTTCATTGTGAAAACTTATCATGTTACATTCTTCATAGATTGAATGCAAATATAAGATTGTCACGTTAACCTATGTCTCTTGTTAATAAAAAAGATTGGAGTCGATGATACTTGAAGACCCACTTGAAGTTAAGAGTTATATGGAGATCTTCAAGTCCCACATCCTGAATATTGTTAGTTGTTGAAGAATCTACCACAACTCCTAGCACTAATAGCCGGAAGTACACCACAAGTAATAGAAACTAGCAAAACTTAGATGAATCAAGAACAAACCACCACAATATATGCAAGATTTCACAAGAATACAATCAATATGCAGAGATAACCAATACTTCTTATTACCCAAGAAATACAAAGATTACAAAAGAGATTACAACTCCCAATCTCTCTCCCTCACCTTTGAAACACTCGGCACAATCCTCTATTGAAGTTGAACAATGATAACGGCTCACTAATTCTCTCTGATATCAAAGATACAAACCCTAGAGTCTACAGCCATATATGTAGCCCCCAAGAAAATCCCAAAAGATAAACACAAATCCAGCTTATTGGGCCTGAAACCCGTCAGCCCAAATAACACAACGCCGATGTCGGTTGACCGCACCCCCAGGTCGGTCGACCGCAATATGTAAAGCCAACTCCTGAAATCTAGACCGGTCGACCGCACGGTCGACTGTTCCGCTCCCTGTTGAACCCTGTACACTCGAAGAACCTCTTCCAGTCAGGGTTGGTCGGCCGCACCCCCGGTCGGTCGACCGCAACTCTCCAGACTGCACATCTTCTACTTGCTGCTGTTTTCTCTTATTGTCTTTGTCTACTCATTTTCTTCCTCAACTTCAAGTACTCCGTGCATACGCATATTTGAGGCTACGGTCCTAACACTAGTAATGCACTAAACAGCAATGAATAATCAAGATAGGCCTCTACATTGCAAACCTTTTAGATGATCCTTAAGGGAAGATTGAGAAGCCGTTGTGACAATCCATAAAATGGAAATTTTGTTGCTGATTAGGAGCAAACCGACATTGATTGTTTGCAATCAAATCTATGTCATCGCACCACAACGTGACCGTCATAAAAGTTTCCTTCCTGACACCATCCACTTTTCAGCTACGATCTTGATGACTCCTTGGATATTATATGGACTTTAGCAGACATTATCTTGGTCACAATCTATAATTTACCTTCTTGATCGAGTCGAGTAATATGTAAGTAGTAAGAGCATCCATAGTCGGTTTGCTAAATATGCATAATATGCATATTTCTCCTTAAAAAGTAATGCAGTTGTTTGCTATTTATGTATTTTTTGCATTTTTTGAGACAGTAGATTGCTATATATGAGAGTGGATTTGAGAGAAATGCATATTATACAGGATGCAACTTCATTTTGCGTCCGATGATTTTTTTTTTTTTTTTTATTTCTCCGACGCAACTTCACTTTCCGTCACACGAAATTTTTATTTATTTTTATTCCTTTGATGCAACTTCACATAACGTCTCTCAGAAAGAAATATAATAGACCCTAATAAAAAAATACCCAAAAAAAAAAAAAAAAAAAAAAACTCTCCGACGCAAAGTGACTTTGCCTCGGACGCCTTTCGCATTTCTAGGACGCAAAGTGAAGTTGCGTCCGGCGCCATATGTAATTTTTTGTAAATTTTTTCCCCTTCCGACGCAAAGTGAAGTTCCGTCTACCTATTAAAAAAATATTAAATTTCTCTGACGCAATTTCAAACTCCGTCTTGGTAGGGGATTTTTATTATTTTATCTTAGATTGCGAAAAAATATCATTCGACAACTGTAGCAAACAGAAAAAATGCTATATGCGTTTATACATTTATGCATTTTCTAACAATCACGACTGTGGATGCTCTAAGTAGTAGTAAAAAATAAATTTAAAAAAAAAAAACCCACATATTTACTACTACATTCATGGTTTGCTATATTTATCTGATTGGCCAAACAAATTGAAGAGGCCCCAGAGTCAATTAGAGAAAAATATATAAATGAAAAGAAAAGGAAATGGAAGAAAAGAAAGACCCACAAAATGCACACAACCATCAATCATACACCACCATGCCATCAGTTGCAAATTAAAAAGAGCAAAAATGCTGCTGTTTCTACTTGTGACAGAAAGAAAGGAAGATGAAGAGGTTGCCACCAACCACTCAACCCTCATTCTCCAACTAACCTTCTTCCTTTTCCTCATCACCTTTCTAAAATTCCTTATTCTCATATCCTTCTTTTTTACTTATTTATATTAGTTGCCTTGCTTCTTCTTTTTTTCCCAAACATATCAATCCAGACAAAGAATTGGAAGAAGGTTTGGAGATGGATAGCTCAGAGAATGCCAGAGATGAATCCACTGAGGTGAGTTTTGAGTTATATAAGGAAGAGGAGGAAGAGAGTGAATATGAGAAAACTACACTTGTAGATAGTCCCCAGTTGCCTGTTTCTGATGTTAAGGATGTGAGTGTTCAGTTTGTTGAGTCAAAAGAAGAAGAGGGCAGTAGCAATTTTGAAGGAGAAACTTGTGTTGCTAAGAGAGATGGGGAGGAATCAGTTGTTCATACAGCTGAACAGGTGGTAGACACTAGTGAAGCTCAAGAATCAGTTCCAGCAAGTTCTCTTTCATGTGAAGATAACTCTGTAGTTGAAACTACTGCTGCTGCTATTACTGCTGAGGTAAACAGATTGAGATAATGTTTGTTGAATTTGTGTTGATTAAGTTTAGATAACCGGAGTTTCGTGCAGTTTGAAAATTAAGCTTACGTACTCTCACTGGATTTATTTCTTAACTATACGAAACTCCAATTACCTATACTTCATTCCAAACAGGGCCTTATTTATGTTTGGTTGGATTGTACTCTCAGGTCTTTGATGCTCATACCCCTGCCTCTATTTTAGAGGATCGTGCCTCGATGTGGAACTGCTGTGGATTACTTAATGTGATTAGGGGATATCAAAGGTAAGGTGAAAAACACTCACAGATATATGGTTACTGTTTTCTCCCAAATGTTTCTTTTATAGTATTAGATTCAAGTTTGGATATGTTGTTTTTTTCCATTGAATATATACTCATTTGTTTCAGATTATACTATTGTTATGAACTTAATAAGTGATTGCGAATAATTAAACATGGGTTTGTTCATTAATGAAACAGGTGACTAGGATCACTTTTATATTAAAAAAAATTAAAAAAAATTAAACATGGGTTTTGATGTGCCGTTTTAAAAAAAAATTTCCTTCTTTTTTCCCTGTGTTTAATAATTAACTAGCAGGATATTAAAAGACGAGGTTTGGGTGAATGATTGGACGAATATAAGTTGATAGAGTCTCTTATACATTTCATAACAGTGTTCATAATCTTATTGAGTATCTTGAATTCAAAATTTAAGGTGGAAAAGTCTCGGACTAATGCAAATGAAAGAAGGATGAACTGTTGTTTACTTGTTCCACTGGATGTGGGATTTGGATGTACAGAGTCGGGTTGTGGAAGTAAATAACATTAGCATTTCCGGTGTAAAATGCAGGCTGTCAAGTGTAGTGTTCTACAGGGAAAATTTTAGAAAATTTACGTAGTTCGTGGTGTTTATCTAATTCCGTAATTTTGACCTAACAGTTGAACGATACTTCTTTTTTTCTCGAACGTGAGACCTACTCCCTTTACCCATCCCAACCCTTTACCATTTGAGGTATAACTCAATGATTGTTCTGTGGGATTTGTTCTTCCCTAATTCCAAGATCACAATGATCTAATATTTAATCTAATCTCAAATAAAATAAAAAGAACAAACATCAATAAGTTTTACCTTCAAGCATTGATTTCTTGTTTCTTTTTCTCCTTCAATTTCAACTCTAGTTCTTCCTCTCCTTTTCTTCTATATCGTGGTGGGAGGCACAAGAGAGACCGCTAGGTTTTAGCCTTGCTCTCATATTTATAGAGGAGATGAAAGTCTAGGGTTAGGAACTTTAGAAAATTCTAGTTGGGATAAAATTGCAATACTGTCCACTATGTATTTGTATTTTGCTCCCCAACTAAAATCTACATTATTATTAGATCCCTGTCACAATATAGTTCTACAAGACACCCATCCTTTATCGATATTCACAAATGCACACTTGAAATTCGTGATACCACCTGCATGGGTCAATTTGTAACTTAAACATAGTTTTCACATTTAACCTTTTATACAATCTGACAATGCCTCTATAATTTAAATTTTACAAAAAAAAATAAATTTTTTTATATAATAAAATATTTTTTCTGTAAAATATACCCATGGGATTTTATTGTGAAATTATAACCTTCGTTAAATGAACAAAGGAATATATTCTCTTTTAGAGATAAGATTCCGTATTACAAATACATGTTCTCATATTTCTAATAAGACACATCCAATGTATCGAGGTATTGGTCTAGAAGGCCTCACTCTTTGATTTATCAAAATGCGCGATATTAAAAAATGAGTTCACTATATGCTTAGGATTTAGAGATCATGTTTATATTGCCTTTAACGATAACACTGTCTTGTGGTTATTTACAAGTGTAATCATTCTTTGTTCCATCAATTCGTACTAAACGAACTAGCACAACAAGTTCGAGTCAATGCTCTCACTTGTTGTGCTACAGTCTACCAAATAGAATGCCCAATTCTATTATAGACTGTGAATATGTTCTTTGTACATAGACATAATTACTATGCAGCATGGACCTTATTGATGCACAATATCAATATTTGTGAATAAACCAAAAATTGCTCTGTTAATAAAATGACAAATAAATAAATTTAATTTTGTCTAATCATATAACCCTACAACTCCCACTTGCACTCACAGTTTAAAGATAAACTTTGAGGGCATACTAACAATCACTCAAAAAATAGCAATCTGATCCCTCTTGGTGACAATTCGGAACTGCTGTATACTAACACATAATCTTTTGTAGCGTGGAGATACTTCAATGTGTTTAACAGCTAACCAATGTTCGAAGCCTGGATCTGATTGATACCTGCTGACCATGCCAACTGCATAATAGATGTCCGGTCGTGTGCAAAGCATAGCATACATAAGACTTTCTACTGCTGATGCATAAGGAACTGATCTCATTTTCTCTCTTTCCCAGCTGTTCTTTCCCCAGCTGGTTAAGGTTGAACATGATACTCTTACATATCTAGATCGAAGTAATGGGTGTTTTAGAATGGATTTCTTTTACTTTATTAAATGGGGGTGATTAGTGTAGAATATGCCAAATTTCCAATTTCTCAATTTAAAAGATAGATATGTTAACTACCTGTACATAAATATGTGTACGTCGTTAATTTTATTGGAACATCTACTATATACTATATAACTAAGCAAATAATGCATAGGCCATCTTTATTTTCAAAAAAAAAAAAAAAAACTAAGCAAATAATTGAGAATGTTACTGCTGATACTTTTGGTTGTATGTTTTTGATATGGCTAAAAATGGGATTTAATCGGAACCGTCCAAATCAGGCACGAATCTTGAGATCTGAGGGTAAAACGGTAATTTCGCCCACAAGAGGACCAAAACGGGTATTGGATCTGCCCTCTTAGGGCCCAATGATCCGCGAATGGATCCGCCAACAAGAGGGCGCGGATCTCAACCCGCTGCGCTCCCAATCCAACAAGACAGAGTCAGGATCCCTGATTAAACACGATCAACGGCCCTGATGGACATCTACCTTTTCACTGGGATTTGGGGATTAAAATTCCTTAACTGATTACAGGGAATATACCTTATCAGATTACATACCTTATCTGACTACGAGGAATATTCCTTATCTAATCACGGGGATTACATTCCTAAAACCATTCCCTAAGACGCCTATAAATACCCCTCACCCATCTCCATTAAGAGGTAATCAACTCTTCACCAGTTTTTACGCTCCTTCATAATCTCTTCGATTACTGACTTGAGCGTCGGAGGGTGCGTCGCCGGGATCCCCCCCCGGTGTCTCGCACTTTTTGCAGGTGCACGGCAGGAACGTCGAACGAGGCCCGACGGAACAGGTACGCAGGTTTTCCTATTCAGTTTCCCCAAGAATCCACAAGTTCTATCTGTTTGCCCCCACACCAAATTTAGCGGCAACAGATTGGCGCCGTCTGTGGGAAACTAACGAATAGGGACCTCTCCTCTTCCCGGTGAACAGGTTCTCTCCTACCATGCCGCCTCGCAAAGTTAGATCTAGGGGCTCCAACCGAGCGCCCAACCCTGACCAGCAAGAAGTCCATCCTGATCCCGCTCAGCAACAAGGGCAACTCCCTCCTACCATGGAAGAGCCGCTTCAACCGAACCTCCCTCCTGATCCAAAGGGTCCTAACCCTCAGAAACAGCCTCTTCACCAAGAGAACCTCTCCATCCACAACGCCTGCAGTGCCTCCATGGCCTCCCATCATCTCCGAGCCTCTGGTCGCCACGATGCCCATCCCAAACGCCCGGAGGATAAGGACCTTCGTCGCCATCTGGACGAAAAGCGGGCTCGGGGAGAAGCCTCCCGCCAAGAGCGATCCCCCCGACACCGGGGACACAGGGGGTCCCCCGCCCGAAGAGGGAGAAAAGACTCCCCCGATCACTACCGAAGGAGGCACTCACCAGCAGGTCGGCAGCAGCATCGGGACAATGAGGCACCCATCACCCGTGCCGAGTTCCAGCAATTCCAAGCAATGGTACAACAGGCCCTCAATCTCCGTCAGAATCCCAATGAGCCGAGGGCCCCCTCCCCTCCTCCGGTCCGGAGCCCTCGCCAACGTTCCCCTTCTCCTCGACCCGCTCCTACCAATTCCAGACGCACCCCAAGTCCTCGTCGTTCCCGAAGCTACCGTCGCCGCAGCCCTCGCTCCCCATCATACGAAGACGAGTCCCGTGGCTCGGCAGATCACCGCCCGAGAGATGACACCATGAACCGCCGCCTGAACGAGGTAGAAAAACTCTTGGGACAGATAAACCGAGAAGAAGAACTCAGGGGGAGGACCCTCCGTCCTAGCCGACCCCCGTTCTCCCGGACCATAGTGGATACTCCTGTTCCCTTCGGTTTCAAACCTCCCCAGTTCGAGAACTACACTGGGGAGACCGATCCAGTTGACCACATCGAAGGCTTTAAGACTTTGATGCTCCTCCATCAAGCGTCCGATGCCCTCCTCTGCAAAACATTCCCTGCAACTCTGAAAGGCCCGGCTCGAGAATGGTACTCTCGTCTTGCCCCGGCGTCAATATTCTCCTTCGAACAGTTCGAGACCCTGTTCATCACCCATTTCGTCAGCAGCCGAAGGACCGAGAAAACCAGCATCTCACTATTGCACCTCCGTCAGCAAAAGGGGGAAAAACTGAGGGACTACGTGAAGAGATTCACAGCCGAAGCTAGAACTATTGCCTCCCTCGACCAATCGGTCGCTACCGCAGCATTCCAATCCAACATTCTTAATTCCAACCTCCGCTCCTCCCTTGCCAAGAAACCCCCACATGACTTTTCCGACCTTCTTCTTCGCACCGAAAAGTACATTCGGGCCGAAGAGGCCGAGCGACCCCCCAACTGGGAAGCGCCCGCCCCCGGGCTCAAAAGAAAGGGGGCAGAAGAAGAAGGAGCCAAGAAGCTCCAGAAGGATAATGCCGGCCAGCGCCGACCTCCCCCTAGATTTGAGAAGTTCACTCCCCTCAACGCTAACCTCTCAGCCATCTTCATGGAGGTCGAAAAAGACGGGGTCTTGCCTCCAGCTCCCAAAATGAACACTCCCGCCAAGAGAAAAGATAAAGAGAAATGGTGCCGCTATCACCGGGACCACGGGCATGACACCAACGACTGCCGTGCTCTCAGGAACGAGATCGAAGCCCTCATCCAGAGGGGACAGCTGACGAAGTTTGTAAAAAAGGACCGAGCCGAGCTCCCTCTCCCGCCTCGGGGGGCTAACAAGCGTCCAGAAAGAGAAGAGACGCCAGACTTCGAGGAGGAGCGAATCCTCCACCTCATCCATGGGGGTCCGATGGGAGGCTCCTCGAACTCCTCCCGAAAAGCGTTTATCAGAGAAGTCAATTCAGTCCGAACCACGCCTCCTCCCAAGGGCCTCGGAGTGCCAGTTACCTTCTCCGACGAGGATCTCGAGGGAGTCCGTATCCCGCATTGCGACGCCCTCGTCATCAGCCTCCACATGGCAAATTTCAAAGTAGAGAGGATTTTAGTCGACAACGGCAGCTCCGTCAACATCCTATTCCTCTCCGCTTTCAAAGGCCTAAAGCTCTCCAGAGACAGACTCAAACCCGCCGGTTACACTCTCCATGGGTTCACGGGGGTTCCGGTAACTATAGAAGGGGTGATCACCCTCGATGTAACTGCCGGACAAACCCCTACCACCAGAACGGAGCCAATGGACTTCATGGTAGTGGATGTTCCCGCTGCCTACAACGTCATCTTGGGCAGGCCCGGCCTCGCGGCTCTGGAAGCAGTTCCCTCGGCATATCATCTGAAGATGAAATTTCCCACCCGATCCGGGGTCGGAGAAGTAAGGGGAAATCAGGAGCAGGCCCGGAAATGCTACATGACTTCGACCCTTGGGCCCGTCCTCTCTTTAGAGACCCTGGAAATTCCCCAAGATTCCACAAGACCGACCTCCGAGCCAGCGGACGAGCTGGAGGAGGTGCTCTTCTCCGAACAAGAGCCGACCCGCAAGTTCTTTGTAAGCAAGGCCCTCCCGTCCGCCCTATACTCAGATATTGTGGAATGCATCCGAGACAATCAAGACCTCTTCGCATGGTCCGCGGCTGACATGCCCGGTATCTCTGAAGAGCTCTTAGTCCACCGCTTGAGTGTTGATCCGGGGTCCAAACCGGTTCAGCAGAAGAGGCGTAAGTTCGCCCCCGAGCGACAGCTCGCCATTAAAGAAGAGGTAGATAAATTGCTGAAGGCCCGATTCATACAGGAGGTAAACTACCCTGAATGGTTATCGAACGTAGTAATGGTAAAGAAGTCCAACGGAACATGGAGAATTTGCATTGATTTCACCGACCTCAACAAAGCCTGTCCCAAAGATCCCTTCCCCCTACCGAGCATCGACACTCTGATTGACGCAACCTCGGGACATGAGCTCCTAAGCTTCATGGACGCTTTCTCGGGTTACAATCAGATAAGGATGTTCCCGCCAGATATCCCAAAGACGTCTTTTGTAACCGACCAAGGCCTTTATTGCTACAGGGTCATGCCATTCGGCCTAAAGAACGCGGGGGCAACATACCAGCGCCTCGTTAACAAAGTTTTTCAGGCTCAGATCGGCAGAAACATGGAAGTGTATGTCGATGACATGCTGGTGAAAAGCATCCGAGGTGCTGATCATGTGACCGACCTCCAAGAAGCATTTGATGTTTTAAGAAGGAACAATATGAGACTTAACCCGAACAAATGTGCGTTCGGCGTCTCATCAGGCAAGTTCCTCGGCTTTATGGTTAGCCAACGAGGAATAGAGGCGAATCCGGAGAAGATCAAGGCCATACTGGACATGGCCCCCCCAAGAAATGTCAAAGAAGTTCAGAGGCTGACTGGTCGCTTAGCCGCCATAGGGCGCTTCCTGTCGAAGTCCGGGGAGAAGTGCCTCCCGTTCTTCAAAGCCCTCAGGGGGGCTAAAGGATTCGAGTGGGGGCAGCAGCAACAAGACTCCTTTGACCAGCTTAAAGCCTACCTCGTCAACCCCCCTCTCCTTAGCAAACCAGTACCCGGCGAACCGCTCTACCTCTACCTCGCGGCTTCCGAACAGACGCTCAGTGCGGTCTTAGTCAGAGAAGAAGAAAGGGCTCAGAAGCCCATATACTACGTCAGCAAGGTGCTCCGGGATGCCGAACTTCGGTACCCGAAAATTGAGAAAATGGCGTATGCCCTGGTAATGGCCGCAAGAAAACTTAGACCCTACTTTCAGTCTCATTCGGTGGTCGTCCTTACCGACCAGCCACTGAAACAGATTCTTCACAAACCCGAGACTTCTGGTCGCCTCATGAAGTGGTCAATCGAGCTGAGCCAGCACGACATAACTTATCAGCCTCGGACTGCAATCAAGGCACAGGCGCTGGCCGAATTCATAGTTGAGACTACAATCCTCGAGTCTGGCCAAGCAGCAAAGGGACCCCCCGTCTGGTCGGTCTATGTTGACGGGTCCTCTTGTAATGAGGGTAGTGGGGCAGGGGTCATCCTGGCAGGACCAGACGGCTTCGTCCTCCAATACTCACTCCGGATAAATTTCAAAGCCTCGAACAACGAGGCCGAATATGAAGCACTAATAGCCGGGCTTCGAATGGCCCGAAATGCTGGGGCACATCGGCTACGGATTTTCAGCGACTCCCAGTTGATTGTTAACCAGGTCCTCGGCGAGTATGAAGCCCGCGACGATAGAATGGCTAAATACTTGTCCAAAGTAAAGAGCCTCATGACGCTGTTCGACGAGGCTCTCATCCAAAGGATCCCTCGAGAAGAAAATGCTCAGGCCGACGCCTTATCCAAGTTAGCCTCCTCCTCCCTTCAAGGTCTGGAACAGACCGTTTTGATAGAAGTCCTCCTAAAGCCGAGCATAGAGGACGAAGCGCCAGACTCCGTTGAAGCATTGCCCGTCCTCCTCGAAGACAACTGGATGAAACCCATTGTCGAATTCCTGAGGAACGGACTCCTCCCTGAAGATCCGAGGGAAGCACGAAGAATTAGGGCCCGAGCCGAGCGTTTTACTTTACTCGAAGGCATCTTATACAAACGCTCCTTCACCCAAGCGGATGGTCGACCGTATCTAAGGTGCCTCTCCCCCGAGCAAGCCGACTACGCCCTACAGGAGCTCCATGAGGGGATCGGCGGAGCCCATTCTGGATCCAGGGCTCTGGCGCGCAAGGTGTTTAACTATGGGTATTACTGGCCCACTCTCCTACGGGACGCCGAACGACACGTTCGGCAGTGCAGCTCCTGCCAAAAGTATGCAGACATCCGACGTCTTCCGCAGGCACCGCTGACCTCCCTATCAAGTCCCGTTCCCTTCGCTATGTGGGGGATGGACTTACTGGGACCATTCCCTCCAGCCCCCGGACAGCTAAAGTTCCTAGTCGTGGCAGTCGACTATTTCTCTAAGTGGATAGAAGCCGAACCCCTGGCTACGATCACCGAACATAGGGTCGTTCAGTTCTTCTGGAAGAATGTGATTTGCCGGTTCGGCGTTCCCCGAGTCATAGTCACAGATAACGGGACACAGTTTACTGGAGCCGCCTTCCGAGCCTTGTGTGAAGACCTTTCCATACAACACCGATTCTCCTCCGTCTCCCATCCCCAGTCGAATGGCCAAGCTGAAAATGCCAACCGACAGATTCTTGCAGGAATCAAGAAGAGGTTAGACAAGTGTTCCAAGGGACTCTGGGTCGATCAGCTGCCGAACGTACTCTGGAGTCACCGCACCACCAAACGGACCCCAACAGGCGAGAGCCCATTTAATCTCACCTATGGGGCCGAAGCCATCATCCCCCTAGAAGTCGGGATACCCTCTCCTCGCCTGATCGCTTATGAAGAAGAGCAGAATGCTAGAGAACTCAGAACAAGCCTAGACCTGATAGACGAAATCCGAGAGAGAGCTGCCATACGCCAGCAAGCTTACCGAAGAAGGATCGAGCTGGCATACAACAAAAGAGTCCGCCCAACGGACCTCAAAGAAGGGGATTTAGTCCTTCGGAAGTTGGCCATATCATTCCCCGGGCAGAAAAGCAAGCTGGCCCCGAACTGGGAGGGACCGTACAAGATCTCGAAAGTAATCCGCCCCGGTACCTACAAGCTAGAGGATCTCGAAGGCAGAGAAATTCCCCGGACTTGGAACGCCGACCATCTTTTGAAATACCAGGAGAAGGCAACTACGTCTCTCCAAGTAACTCGAGATGCCGAACCGTTCCCCTCCTTTCTCTAGTCATAGTTTGTCCTTTTTGTGCTTTCTTTTATTATTGTAATAACGGCTAGCAACTTTAGAAGCAGCCGATCGTTAGATGTTAATAAATGAAGTTTCTTCATGTTTTCACTACTATTACATCCCTCTGCTTGTAACTCCTTAAACTGACAATGGTTCCGGAGTCCAACACTTGGCTCGATTCTACTTCGCGAGCTCGCTCCTAAGCAAGCTGGAAGTAGCTCGCCATTCGTAAATGCTCCCACAGCCGTTGAATGGTACGGAGTCCAACACTTGGTTCGACCCTACTCCGCAAGCTCGCTCCTAAGCGAACTAGGAGTAGCTCGCCATTCGAAATTGCTCCTACACCCCTTAAACTGACAATGGTTCCGGAGTCCAACACTTGGCTCGATTCTACTTCGCGAGCTCGCTCCTAAGCAAGCTGGAAGTAGCTCGCCATTCGTAAATGCTCCCACAGCCGTTGAATGGTACGGAGTCCAACACTTGGTTCGACCCTACTCCGCAAGCTCGCTCCTAAGCGAGCTAGGAGTAGCTCGCCATTCGAAATTGCTCCTACACCCCTTAAACTGACAATGGTTCCGGAGTCCAACACTTGGCTCGATTCTACTTCACGAGCTCGCTCCTAAGCGAGCTAGAAGTAGCTCGCCATTCGAAAATGCTCCCACAGCCGTTGAATGGTACGGAGTCCAACACTTGGTTCGACCCTACTCCGCAAGCTCGCTCCTAAGCGAGCTAGGAGTAGCTCGCCATTCGAAATTGCTCCTACACCCCTTAAACTGACAATGGTTCCGGAGTCCAACACTTGGCTCGATTCTACTTCACGAGCTCGCTCCTAAGCGAGCTAGAAGTAGCTCGCCATTCGAAAATGCTCCCACAGCCGTTGAATGGTACGGAGTCCAACACTTGGTTCGACCCTACTCCGCAAGCTCGCTCCTAAGCGAGCTAGGAGTAGCTCGCCATTCGAAATTGCTCCTACACCCCTTAAACTGACAATGGTTCCGGAGTCCAACACTTGGCTCGATTCTACTTCCCGAGCTCGCTCCTAAGCGAGCTAGAAGTAGCTCGCCATTCGAAAATGCTCCCACAGCCGTTGAATGGTACGGAGTCCAACACTTGGTTCGACCCTACTCCGCAAGCTCGCTCCTAAGCGAGCTAGGAGTAGCTCGCCATTCGAAATTGCTCCTACACCCCTTAAACTGACAATGGTTCCGGAGTCCAACACTTGGCTCGATTCTACTTCACGAGCTCGCTCCTAAGCGAGCTAGAAGTAGCTCGCCATTCGAAAATGCTCCCACGGCCGTTGAATGGTACGGAGTCCAACACTTGGTTCGACCCTACTCCGCAAGCTCGCTCCTAAGCGAGCTAGGGGTAGCTCGCCATTCGATATTGCTCCTACACCCCTTAAACCGACAATGATTCCGGAGTCCGTCAAACGAGCTAGGGACAGCACACCGTCCTAAAAAAACGCTCCGACGACGTTAACCTGATCAAGCAAGTGCACAACTCGGCTCGACGTTACTTCGCAACTCCACTCATGATCATTCGGAGTTCGACAGTTCAGAAGTTACCCCATGACAAACAACATTCACAGCAATGAAACACGCAAGTTCGGCAATAACGCATTTATTAATGAAACAGATGTGATACAAAGGCAAATGCAAACAGGAGCACGACTCAACAAGGGTATTTACAATACCGACTCGTCACACTTAGAAAAAAAAAAGAGGAGAGAGCAAAGAACGCGCGGAACCGACCACTTCAGCGCTTCTTTGGAGCTGGAGCACTCCGCTTCAAGGACACTCGAGAATGACGACGCTTGTCCCCGGAGCGCGACCCCAAGCCGGCAAACTGGGACGTATCCTCGGCACCGCTCCTGGCAGCTACGCCAACAGACGCCCCGCTCGAGGAGATTGCCACCGAGCTCTGCGCGTCCCCCGGGCTGGGTTGACCAATCCGCTGACGGGTCGCCATCTCATAGAAAGTGATGCCCCGCTCACTCTCAGCACGAGTGCATGACGTGCTTCGAACGTTGATCGGCCCTGAATGTGGCTTCAGACGAGCCACTTCCGCCTCCAACTCTGAGATCCTGTCCCGCAACGAGTCGTCTTTAACGTCGACTTCAAAACGTGGGGGTATCGCGGAGTCCGGCACTCCAGATCGACTAGCGACGAGGCGCCGAAGGTGGGTGACTTCGATGCTTTTATCCACCGTCGCCCTCTTGAGCGCTTCGACTTCAGCAGTCAACTCGACTCGTTCGGTCGTCAACTTGGCCACCTCGGCCGTCAGCCCCTCGCCCTCACTCCGGAGCTTCGCCTCTACGGACTGCAGATGCTGTATCTCGGAAAGCAACTCGTCCTTCTCCGCTGTTATTTTGGACAAATTATGACGAATGCACTGAACACGAATCTCATTACTGAAATCAGTGGGCAAGTGTTCACCTTCGGGTATGAGCTCGGCGATTCGGCTTTCCAAACGACGAATCTCGATATCACGCCGGCCAAGGACGAGCTGGAGATGCTTCCTCTCGCTCTCGGCTCGGCGCAATCCGAGCTCGACCTCATAAAGTTTCTCCCTACACCTAGCCAGACACAGTCTCGTCGCCCCTAGGCCGGCTTCGGCTTTAACCTCCTCGTCCGGGCAGGAAAGCTCGACGCCTTGGGGGATCACCATAAGCTGCAAAGAAATCGGAGCAATCAGCGAAAACGTTGAGCGTGGCCGAAGCACCGCACTTGGAAAAATTTTCATCTCTAAAAACAAAGTTTGACAGTTCGGCAAAAGAGGGGGCATAAAACAGAAATTTCCGAACACCAACACTTGCAAAAATTTTGATTTCATTTACGTCAAAAGAAGCGGTGGCCAGTCCGCTATTAGGCGTTACAAAGTTCGGTAAAAAAAAAAGCAGAAACAGCCAAAAACAATAAAAGGAGAGGCGGATCAGTGCTCGACCTCTTTCCCCGGGCGACGAGGCGGAGTAGGGGTCGACTTCGCCGAAGGAGACGCCGCCGCCAGTGGAGTGGCCGTGACGCTCGGGACCTCGCCAGTAACCCCGGCATCGGCCTCAGCGCCGTCCTCCTCCTCCTCCTCCTTTTCCCCTTCGGACTCGGGGTCGAAGCCCTCGACGTGTCCGGGGAAGAGTCGCCATCCCGAGACGTCCACCCCGGGGTACGCCTCTCGCACCCGGTCGAGGGCAGTGGCGAAGGCCTTCGCCATGTTCTGCGCGAGGTACCCCTGGGCCTTCTTCAAGGTGGCGTCCTCCACCTCCTTCACAGCTGCCGCCTGCTTCGCCTCGGCCTCGGCCAACTGATTGGCCGACCCCTCCTTCTCCCGACGCAGCTCGTCCTCCAGCCTCTTCACTTCGGCCTCGAGGTGCTGAATCCTCGCAGACCGGCCTTCATGCTCGACTCGGAGCTTGTCGAGCTGGTTCGACATCCGAGCCTTCTCGTTCCGAGCCTGGTCGGACTCCTGCTTCAGCTCCTTCTCGAGGGCGGTCAGCCGTTCGGTGAGGTGGCCGAAGTGGACGACGATCTGCAAGGGAAAGAGGAAGAACTCAGAGAGTTAGAAAAAATTTTTGTGATTCAAGATGAAACGAATGAAGGGAACTCGGGACTTACCGATACCGCCGAACGAGCGATCTCGATCACGTCGTCGCCCTGCCGCCCCGCGTCCATGGCGGCGCGGTCCTTCGGGGTGGCGAGATGCTTGACAGCCTGCATACTCGCCAACGAGTTCCCGAGGAACCCATCGTGCCTCCGGACCTGCCAGTCCGGAATGTGGATCCGCTTATGCTCCTCCGTCAGGAGCTCCTCGCCTGCTACGGTTAGCGGCGGGGTCGGCATGGCGAGCGCGGCGGCAATGGGGAAATCCCCCTCAGGAGCAGTAGCCGAAGGCCCCGCCACGGTGACGACCGGGTCGTCAGCAACCTCCACCGCCTGGTCGGGTGCCGCAATCCTCGGCACCTTCGAAGTCGAGGGCAGCTTCGACGCGACCCTCTTCTGCTTCCTCGGCACCTTACTGGCGAGCCCAGCCCGGAGCGCCAACACCGCTTCGTAGTCCATAGATTCTACATCAAATAAAAAAAAAATGATTAGCACAAAAGGAGAACAGGACAACAAGTACAAAAAAGAGAACTTGGCGAAAAGCCGCGTACTAGGATCTACGCGGCCGAGCCCTCCCCTGTAAAGAACGTCTTCCGTCAACTCTTTCCAGTCGTACTTCGGCCGGTCGAGAAGGGTCCGAACCGCCCCTTCCTCTTCTACTGAGAGTCTCGGCAGCGCCGTCGCCCTCTTGGTCACCCCCTCTGCCCAATTGGTGGGGATCGGCCAGGCCTCTCGACTCCGCACGACGACCCACTTCTCTCGCCAATGCTTGATAGAGTCTGGGCAGACCACGAGCCTGCCGCCGTGCCTCGGAGTCAGATAATACCGGTACTCCGACTTGTTCCCTTGGTGGAGCCGGTATATCGTCCGAAGCACGTTCAGCTGCAGTTCGATCCCCGCGGCCTGGCAATGAAGAACGAAGCCATTAATCACTCGCCACGCGTT
The DNA here is from genome assembly GCA_017893485.1 of Hemerocallis citrina. Lineage (NCBI taxonomy): Eukaryota > Viridiplantae > Streptophyta > Magnoliopsida > Asparagales > Asphodelaceae > Hemerocallis > Hemerocallis citrina. Next base: position 262,991,738 of record CM030363.1, read on the forward strand.
CGGCATGAGCTGGATAGGGCAGACCCCATACCAGCTCACCACGGTAATTGCGAACGCGTGGAGAGGTAGCCGGGCGCCGGCGATAAAGGCATCCACCGGCCAGCAACACATGGTCACTGGCAGCGGCGAATTGGCCCTAACTCCGGGGCCCGGCAACATGATTTCGTACTCCTCCGGGATGAAAAAAGCATCCCGGATCGCCGCCAACTCCTCCTCGCGAAGGATCGACGCTGCATCATCCGCCTCCGTCGTCTCCCTCGCCTCATTCTCCTCGAAGGTCCTCTCCCTCCCATGGACAATCCGCTCGGCCTGGTCCTTCGGGAGCTCCCTGACCCTATGCAGACCCGTCAACGGACCCGGTAGCTGTCCGAACTCCCCCATCCTCTTCGGCTCCTCGACGATGGAATCCTTCCCGAACACCTTCCCCTTGGGCGGGTTCGGAGACGAGGCCTCGGCGCCTTGAAGGGAGGGCTCGGACCAAGAGACTTCATCTGAGACAGAAGCTACAGACATAACTTATAAATTTACCTTGAAAGGAAGGAGTGCCGAAAAACCTCGCCTGAGACAAACGCCGGTGCCGGAAAAACTCGTCTGAGACACTAAAGAACGCCTGAGCAAATGAGAGGAGAAGTGAGAAATGAGGGGGGGGGGTTGAGGATTTATAGAAGGGGGACACGCCCCACGAGGCTAATGGGCCTGTACGGCCGGCCCATCTAAACCAAGCGGCGGAGCGATCCCAATCGTCACCTCGTTAACCGCAGCGAATCATGAGATGCATTTAATGCTATCCCATCTGATGGAATCCCAGAGGTCACAGCACTTAATGCGCGTCCCATCTGTCAGGGTTGTCAGAGTTGTCAGAATTGTCAGACATTCAAATGGCGCACAGAAGAGACAAACTCACATAAACGACAAGTCTGCACGTTCGGCAACCACTGCCGAGCATTCGCGACACCGACCCTGTTATAGGGGAAAAGGTCACGCTCGGCACCCACTGCCGAGCATTCGTGACACCGACCCTGTTATAGGGGAAAAAGCCACGCTCGGCACCCACTGCCGAGCATTCGTGACACCGACCCTGTTATAGGGGAAAATGTCACGCTCGGCACCCACTGCCGAGCATTCGTGACACCGACCCTGTTATAGGGGAAAAAGTCACGCTCGGCACCCACTGCCGAGCATTCGTGACACCGACCCTGTTATAGGGGAAAAAGTCACGCTCGGCACCCACTGCCGAGCATTCGTGACACCGACCCTGTTATAGGGAAAAAAAAAAAAAAAGTCACGCTCGGCACCCACTGCCGAGCATTCGTGACACCGACCCTGTTATAGGGAAAAAAACCGGTTCGGCACCGCTGCCGAGCGTTCGTGGCACCGACCCTGTTATAGGGAAAAAACCGGTTCGGCACCGCTGCCGAGCGTTCGTGGCACCGACCCTGTTATAGGGAAAAAACCGGTTCGGCACCGCTGCCGAGCGTTCGTGACACCGACCCTGTTATAGGGAAAAAACCGGTTCGGCACCGCTGCCGAGCGTTCGTGGCACCGACCCTGTTATAGGGAAAAAACCGGTTCGGCACCGCTGCCGAGCGTTCGTGGCACCGACCCTGTTATAGGGAAAAAACCGGTTCGGCACCGCTGCCGAGCGTTCGTGACACCGACCCTGTTATAGGGAAAAAACCGGTTCGGCACCGCTGCCGAGCGTTCGTGGCACCGACCCTGTTATAGGGAAAAAACAAGTTCGGCACCGCTGCCGAGCGTTCGTGGCACCGACCCTGTTATAGGGAAAAAACAGGTTCGGCACCCCTGCCGAGCGTTCGTGGCACCGACCCTCTTATAGGGGAAAAACAAGTTCGGCGGACCGCCGAACTCGCTCCTGACGCTCGCAGTCCTGCCGAACTCGCTTCCCTCTCTGGAAGAGCTCGCCGAACCACATATGGACCTCGGCCCCTTCACTAGCGAACTCTAGGGGGGTCTAAAGCGTGCTCCAAGTATACAAGGCCACCGAATGACGAATTGACACTTTGCAAAGTTAATTGGATATCCCTGCAAGAACACCACACGACCATAAGAGCTCGGGGGCGACTCAGAGTTCAATCCGCTTGAAAAATCACCAAACTACCTCCTTCAAGATTCAAAACCTTCCATTTGGGCTCCGATACAACTCTACCAGCCATTAAAAAACAGCTAGACTACTCCTCAAAGGCCGATCAAGCTCGGCCTTTAGGAGTGGGGGGCTCGTGATATGGCTAAAAATGGGATTTAATCGGAACCGTCCAAATCAGGCACGAATCTTGAGATCTGAGGGTAAAACGGTAATTTCGCCCACAAGAGGACCAAAACGGGTATTGGATCTGCCCTCTTAGGGCCCAATGATCCGCGAATGGATCCGCCAACAAGAGGGCGCGGATCTCAACCCGCTGCGCTCCCAATCCAACAAGACAGAGTCAGGATCCCTGATTAAACACGATCAACGGCCCTGATGGACATCTACCTTTTCACTGGGATTTGGGGATTAAAATTCCTTAACTGATTACAGGGAATATACCTTATCAGATTACATACCTTATCTGACTACGAGGAATATTCCTTATCTAATCACGGGGATTACATTCCTAAAACCATTCCCTAAGACGCCTATAAATACCCCTCACCCATCTCCATTAAGAGGTAATCAACTCTTCACCAGTTTTTACGCTCCTTCATAATCTCTTCGATTACTGACTTGAGCGTCGGAGGGTGCGTCGCCGGGATCCCCCCCCGGTGTCTCGCACTTTTTGCAGGTGCACGGCAGGAACGTCGAACGAGGCCCGACGGAACAGGTACGCAGGTTTTCCTATTCAGTTTCCCCAAGAATCCACAAGTTCTATCTGTTTGCCCCCACACCAAATTTAGCGGCAACAGTTTTGTTAAAATCTTTTTAATGAAATGGGAGGTATTCAACCCACCATTTAACGATCAAAAAAAAAAAAAAAAGAATGTTACTGCCGATACCGACTAAAATGACCAGAATAGCCCTTCAAACAAAAAACCACACAAAAAGGATCAAATCAAGGATTTAGTTAGGTCCTCCGCATTTGTTGGATGGTCTTGAAGCCCAAGTATCTTCTGTAATGCTTGCTCTTTCTCTCAAACCGTGATTTTCTATGTACATTTTAATCACACTGACATATATTTTCTCATTTAATATTACTTAATTTGATCAAATAACCTTGCAGCAAGCAGTAGAAGGCTCCTTAATCAGCCTTTCAGCTGTGCAACCTTCGTGCATAAATCCTCAAGATCAAGACACACAGTCCAAGTTATTCCCTTTATATTCAAAATATTTGTTCCTCAGTTGTGTTATTTCATTGAAATCAAGATCAAGATGCAAAGTGGTTTTTTATGATTTTTTTTTTTAATTGGTGTGACAGAGATTAGGATGCAGGATGGTACTCGCAAAGGGAAGCATATCAGTATGAATGCTTGTACATAAAATTTCTATGATAAGGAAGAAGAACATTAAATCTCCTGAAACACCGTGCCCGTGCCCTTTGATCGGTCCAATATTCAAGGGGTTCCCGTACAGGTTTGAGGAGATCCAAATTCTTCTTTAGTATTTTTTTTGATAATTTTATGCCCAAGTAAGCATAATCTTTTATCCTCTTTGCAGTATGTACTGTTTTCCTTTAAAGATACTTGTTTTCTTGATTAGAAAAAAGTTTGGAAGGTATCAATATCAATTTCCAATGTGGGAGAATTAATTCACTGGTTGGTACTGTTATAGTTTGATTCTTGTATTGTTGATCAAAGTTATACCCTCATGTTCATATAAGAGTCGTAATTTCATGTCCGTTTTCTTTTCTTTTTGGAATTCTTTTTGTCCTTCGTTTATTTGTTTGTCTTCTATACAGTTTAAATCCCGTATCATCCTTGATGTTTTGAAGCGTTTCTTTTGTTATAAAAATAACCTGGCGGATACATATCGGATCAAATACCCTCAAATTGAAATAAACTATTTTCTTATTACGCGCGCATGTAAATTAAAAATATTTCATGTTTTAATTAATGTGATAAAAAAAATTATTCTAAAAAAAATTCAGTGAAAGGTTTATCTAGAAGCAGAACTGAGCTGGATTTGGCTCTCATAAGCTGACAGCCTGATACAGCTCTGTCGACGGTAGCAAAGCAGAGAAGAAGGGGGCAACTGGTGTATCAGTAGAAGACTTTGCATATCCATCCTTCAGCTAATATCTTTCTTTGATGGAGTTTATTGTAAAAGGGGTCGGGAAATTATGCAAATAAGTCCTGTTTCACTTTATGAAGGCTGCGAGCTGGCATACAGTGAATGAGGGACGTTGTGGGTGGGCCCTGCCACTTTTAGGCCGTTTTTACTGTACATTCCTTTTTTCATTGTACGAGCATTGCACGCGACGCGTGTCTCGCTCCCATTGGCAGATCGAAAGTAAGGAGGAGAGAGCTGTTAGCTCTTCTTCTATAAAAGTCTGTAAGAGCATCCACAGTCGTTTTCTAAAATTCTCATATTTCCAAATTATAGCAAACGAAGCCAAAAAAGACGCTGCAGTCGTTTCTCAAATGTCCATATTATGGAAAACTTGCTATTTCCATTTCTCAAATATGAGAAACGATCTGAGCTTTCTCAAATTATAAAGGACGGGGTATGATACCCCGTCTCTTCTATATAATATTTTTTTAATCGTATCGGATGGACGATCATATACCGTTTCTCCTATTTTCTTAAATTTTTTTTTTTTAAAGGTCGGACGGGGAATGATACCCCGGACGGTATATCAAACCCCGTCTCTCCCTTTTTTTTTTATTTTTTTTTTATTTTTTTTATTTTTTAATAAAACGAACGCTCAGGATTGAGCGATAGGAAAAAAATATATATATATATATATGGTGGGACGGGGACACGTACCCCGTCCGGGGTATGATACCCGTCCATGAAACATGCAAACATTTAATGCTGTGCAGGCTCTTATTTAGGAGTAGTTAGTATATAAATTAGGTTTAGTTAGTATATTAATTAGGTTTAGTTATTTTTATATTATTTAATTTAGTTAATTAATATTGTTTAATAGTTAATAAGTAATTAACTTATTTTAATTTATTTGAAACGATCGGACGGGGTATGATACCCCGTCTCTCTAAAAAATAGAAAAAATATAGCAAACTACGACTGCAGTGAACGATCGTATTTGCTATTACTGTAGCTGCCATATTATACCAAATGAGAAAAACGACTGTGGATGCTCTAATGGAGGATGAATGAGATATGAATGAAGATATAGTTAATTTTCCTTTACTTTTCTTGCTCTTTGTTTTTGAGTTGCATTCATGGTGGATACTCGCTCTCGACGAGAGCCACCCCCTCCGCATACCACGATACCCAACCCTCCTCAGTTTGGTCGGGTATCAATGGTATCAGAGCCTGGCTATATCGCAAACCCAATAGACCCGATCGTGTGCTCAACTATCCTTGAGTCCGGAGCTGGCTCTGGACATGGGGAATCGAGCCCGTTGACGCGAGGTTCCATCCCTAGGGGTGTTGAACCTCACAAGTCGACCGATCTGGAGTCTAGAGTGGAGGGATTAGAAATCTTACTAGGGGCCTTGAATGTGGACATGCGTGCACAGGGAGCAAGGATGCAGACCCAGGTGGAAGAGATTAAGGGCCTCATTCAAAGGGTGCTGCCGTTGGTGGATCGAAGTGCGAGCAACTCCTCTGGCGATGGTAACAGAGATCTGAGATCCCAATCTCCACCACACCCCCAATATTACGAAACAAACACATATCGACCATGGGCAAGGTCTGAGGATAGGCACTGGATTCGCAGAGGAGAAGAGGAGAAACACGAAAAAAACCAGTACATCTTCCCTCGTTATACCAAACTTGAAATCCCTACCTTCGATGGCAGCGGAAACGCCAGCAACTGGATATTTCACTTGGAACACCACTTCGACACCCAAAAAATTGATGAGCGACTACAGGTGGACTTCTGCATCTACTTTTTGAGAGACGATGCACTCATGTGGTGGCGCTGGTTTAAGCAACAATACGGTATGGAGGTGGGATGGGAAGCTTTGAAGGAAGAGTTGTTGCTCCAGTTTGGGCCATCGGAGCTGCAAAACCCCACCGCTACACTACTGAAGTTGAATCAAATCGGCTCAGTCCAAAAATATCATAAGGAGTTCATCCGATACAACCACCTTAGCAAGAAAATGACGATGCCGGTGTTAGTCGATTGTTTTATCTCAGGACTTAAGGAAGAGATTCAACAAGAGGTGCTACTCAAGCGTCCCGTCACAGTCTCCACCGCCTACAGGGAAGCCCAAGCCAGAGAAACGATCCTAATGTGTCAGCGAAAGGCTATGAGATATCAAGGATACACCAACAGGACAGCTGCATTCCTACCTCAACACAACTCAGCATCCAAAAGTTTGAACACCAAACCAGCTGCTATTGGACCCAAACCTAGTGATGTGGCGAAGGAAACTCCGTTTGATAAAATTATTGCAGATAGGAGAGCCAAGGGCCTGTGCTTCCGATGCGACGAGAAGTGGGTCAAGGGACACCGATGCAAAGGAAGGTCGCTTATGATGATTGAAGGGGATCTCGACGAGAAAGAAGTAATGGGTTAGTCAGAAGAGGGAGTATCAGATACCACAGAGGAGTGCGCGGCTGACGTCGAGCAGGTGCAAGCAGAGCTCAAGGCCATTTCCTCTCCCACCATCTCCCTGAATGCCATTGTAGGCTCCTCAACCCTGCAAACTCTGAGGTTCCGAGGCTCCATCACCAACAAAGAAGTTTTCGCTCTGTTTGACACCGGATCTACGCACAACTTTGTCGACTCCCTCTTAGCTAAGAGGGCCAAATTGCCTATCACCAAGGGGGTGCCGTTCCAAGTGACAGTGGCTGGAGGTGAACAACTGCAGTGTGAAGGAGTCTGCGAAAAGGTGGAATTCTGGTGTCAAGGGGTGAAGATCATTGCCAACTTCCATGTCCTCGCCTTGGGTACCAATCAATTAATCCTAGGAGCGGAGTGGCTTAGGACCCTGGAAGGTCTATGGCTCAGCTTCAGGGATTACTCCCTGCGATTTGAGCAAGAAGGAGAGGTGAAGACATTGAGAGGAGTAAATCAAGGAGAAGGGGAGATCACCGTTGCTAAGGTTGTAGCTAAGACCATCACGTTTGTCAAGCAAGGGCTCTGGCTCCTCCTACAAATTTCAGCAACTAACTCCCAAAGCATCCCTTCCCCACCTTACCCCTCCGACCTCGCACACCTACTGCAAATGTATGATGAAGTATTCCATGACAGCAACTCACTCCCTCCACCTAGAGCCCACGACCACCAAATTCACCTCTACAATGGGGCTCAACCTGTGAGCTTAAGACCTTATAAACACCCATGGCACCAAAAGAACGAGATTGAGCGGATGGTGAAGGAAATGTTACGATCAGGAGTGATCAGGCCGAGCTCGAGTCCATTTGCGTTGCCTGTGGTGATGATCAAGAAGCACGACGGAACATGGCGAATGTGTGTAGATTACAGAGTGCTCAACAAGGTGACAGTCAAGGACAAATTCCCATCCCCATCATCGATGAATTGCTTGACGAACTCCATGGTGCCAAATTCTTTAGCAAATTGGATCTGAGGAGCGAATATCACCAGATCAGAATGTATGAGCCTGACATTCCCAAGACAGCATTCAAGATGCACGAAGGCCACTACGAGTACACTGTCATGCCGTTTGGGTTAACCAACGCACCTTCCACCTTCCAATCCCTTATGAACGAGATCTTTAAGCCTCACCTGCGAAGATGTGTGTTAGTGTTTTTTGACGATATACTCGTCTATAGCAGAACCTGGAGTGAACATCTACGGCACTTGGAACTGGTCTTGCAACTTCTTCGAGACCACAGTTTGTCGGCAAAGATGAGCAAGTGCGTGTTCGGTGTCCAAGAGGTTGCTTATTTGGGGCACATAGTGTCTGAGAGAGGGGTGGTAGTCGACCCTGAGAAGATCTCAGCGGTGCAATCTTGGCCACGACCCAAGTCCCTGAAGGCGCTGCAAGGATTTCTGGGCCTCACCGGCTACTATCGGAAGTTTATAACCCGCTATGCATCCATCCCTGCTCCCTTAGTTGCGCTGACGAAGAAGGGTGCTTTCGGATGGTCGGGGGATGCTCAAGTTGCTTTTGAGGCGCTGAAGAAAGCTTTTACGACCCCACTGGTGCTACAACTCTCCAATTACGATGAAACATTCGTGTTAGAGTGCGACGCCACAGGAATAGGGGTTGGCACAATTCTAATGCAACAGAAACACCCTATCGCTTACCTTAGTCTCGAGTTAAAGGGAAAGAACAAACACCTCTCGACGTATGAGAAGGAGATGTTGGCAATCTTGTTAGCGGTAAAGAAGTGGAGGCACTATCTCCTGGGGAAGGAATTTGTGATCAAAACCGATCACAAACCCCTCAAACATCTATTGGAGCAACGACTAGAGACGGAAGCCCAGCATACATGGTTGTGGAAGTTACACGGTTACCAATACAGGGTGGAATACAAGCAGGGGAGCGAAAATGTGGGTGCCGACGGGTTATCGCGGATGTATGAAGAAGCACACCTGCAAGCCATCTCCATTGTACACCCACAGTGGCTCGATGAACTCAGAGAAGAGGTGCAGCGGGATCCTTTTTACATTGCTATTGCTGCGAAGATAGTTTCAAATGAGCTTCCCGCCAATCTCTATAGCTCTAAGCATGGCCTTCTATACTATAAAGGAAGGGTCATGGTTAACCCCAGCTCCTCCACAGCCAGGAAACTGTTGCAGATGCATCATGATTCGTTGCAAGGTGGGCACGCAGGCTTCGAGAAGACTTGGGACAGGCTAAGGCAGGTTGCGCATTGGCAAGGGATGAAAAAAATGCTCAAGCAATACATACGGGAGTGTGATATATGCCAGAGGAGCAAGTACTTGAATCAAGCTCCAGCGGGACTATTACAACCACTTCCTATTCCGACTGCCGTCAGGGAGGATGTCAGCTTAGACTTCATCGAAGGACTACCAAGAAGCTTGGGGAAGGCTACCATCTTAGTCGTGGTCGACAGGCTCACCAAGTACAGTCATTTTATCGCAATCGCCCACCCCTACACTGCCAAACAAATTGCAGAAATTTTTGTGAAGAACATCATCAAACATTACGGCGTGCCGAGGTCCATGGTTAGCGACAGGGACGCTGTGTTCACCAGTGCTTTTTGGAAGGAGATTTTCACCCTACAAGGAACCAAACTCTGCATGAGCTCCTCGTTTCACCCGCAAACGGATGGCCAGACAGAAGTAACTAATCGAGTACTCGAGACTTATTTGCGGAGCTTCTGTGCCTACAAGCCAACCAGTTGGGCTAATTTATTACCTTGGGCGGAATACTGGCATAATACCAACACCCACAGCAGCACCAAGATCTCTCCATATCAAGCACTGTATGGTAAGACTCCTCCCACCCTCCTCTCCTACACGCCACAGACAGCTAGAGCTCAAGAGGTCGACGAGTGCTTGATTGAAAGGGATAACACCCTGTGCATACTCAAGGACAACTACGTAAGTCACAGGAAAGAATGAAGAGCACAGCAGATAAGCATCGGAGTGATAAGGCATTCGAGATTGGGGATTATGCATATCTCAAATTGCAACCTTACAGACAATAATCAGTTGGAGGGTGGAGGATTCACAAGCTCTCCCATCTATACTATGGCCCCTATTTAGTGATAGGGAAGGTCGGTTCCGTTGCTTACAAGCTGCAACTTCCCCCGACCGCAAGAATCCACGACGTCTTTCACATATCTCAGCTTAAGCGTCATATAGGAGATCCCAGTAAATTGTGCACCACTCACCCTGTTTATATTCACGAGGATCACCTTGAACCCATGGCAATTTTATCTAAGAGGATGATGAATAGGAGGAATGCAGCGGTTACTGAGGTCCTCATACAGTGGAATGGGGAAGGCAAAGAGGAGGCGACATGGGAAAATTTCTGTGATATTTACAATCGTTTCTCTGGGTTCCAAAAGACGATGGAGGCTCCTCTTCAAGAGGGTAGGAATGATACAGCTGCTTAGAGCTGTATCTGTCGACGACAGCAAAGCAGAGAAGAAGGGGGCAACTGGTGTATCAGTAGAAGACTTTGCGTATCCGTCCTTCAGCTAATATCTTTCTTTGATGGATTTTATTGTAAAAGGGGTTGGGAAATTATGCAAATAAGTCTTGTTTCACTTTATGAAGGTTGCGAGCTGGCATACAGTGAATGGGGGACGTTGTGGGTGGGCCCTGCCACTTTTAGGCCGTTTTTACTGTACATTCCCTTTTTCATTGTACGAGCGTTGCACGCGACGCGTGTCTTGCTCCCATTGGCAGATCGAAAGTAAGGAGGAGAGAGCTATTAGCTCTTCTTCTATAAAAGTCTGTAATGGAGGATGAATGAGATATGAATGAAGATATAGTTAATTTCCTTTACTTTTCTTGCTCTTTGTTTTTGAGTTGCATTCATGGTGGATACTCGCTCTCGACGAGAGCCACCCCCTTCGCATACCACGATACCCAACCCTCCTCAGTTTGGTCGGGTATCACAGCCGAGATGATCTTTGCATATGTCAACTCACTAAGCCACCTCTGTGAAAAGATCGACACATAAATAGAATTAGAATCCTTTTCAAATCTGTCTTCCTCCCCCTTGTTTAGCCAGTTAGTACTGAAAGAAATAGATTAGGACTCAATTTGAGATGGAGAGCTCAGACTACAACAGAAAGGAGGCACAGGAAGTGCCTGTTTCTGAAGTGAAAAAGATTAGTGAAGAAGAAGTCAGGGAAGGAGAGCTAGCTGTGGCCAAGGAATCGGAGAGTTACAGAAATTAGGAGTAGAGGCCTCAGCTGCTCCTTTGACTACAGAGGAAGTAGAAGTTGTGGAAACTGCGGCTGTCGCTTCTAATGCTGCGAAGGGTGAAGATGTTACTTCCTTTTAGGAGCCTTGTTTCTGCAACTGTAATTGCAAATGCAATTGAGATGCGGGAATCAACATTTGTATGTTTTATAGTGTTCTTTTATTGAGTTGTGCTAGTGAACAATTCCTTCTTGAAGCTGCAAACACAAATTTGGTGTCAAATCAAATTATCTCGTTGTATAATGTATAATTATCTCTTTTCAATTACAGGGAAATAATATTTATCCTATTACATCTACCCTATTTTGGATAATCAAACACCTGAAGAATTTGGGGTGAATATTTGTGGTGGCTGAGCGGCTCCTATATAAATTTAGGAAAGAAAAATGAATGGTTGGCTTGCAGTCTTGCAGCTATATTTCTCCTGAAAGAGATATTAAAGAAGGCAGGTATGAGTGCCAAGTTCGTCACAATTTGAGAAGTTGGGCTAAAATGTTTGGAAGAAAAGACTACAAGCGATGAGGTACATTAGTTGTATTTGCAGTAGAGTCTCACCATCAAACAAAACATGAGGTACATTAGGTTATAGGTAGCCCTACGGCTAACATATAACTAATGACATATATTTGAAATTGGATAGAATTCGAAACGAGCATATACGTGATATACTAAAGGTAAAGGTAGCTCTAATAGAACAATCAATATTTGTAATGTCACCATTGATTGTTCCAACTATGTTCTGTTTCCTTCATCAAATACTATCTACTATATCTATTATAGTATATTTTTTGTACGACCAATAAATTACTTGAAATAATATAAAGTACTCTAACAAAAAAAATGGGAACAAAAAAAATGGTTTATATATTTTACATATAATTGAATTGTATGAATATAATACTTATTATCTTTTATATCCAAGATAAGTTAAAAGAGAATCGCCTTAGGTTGTTTGGACATGTCACACGTAGACTTAGTAGTGCCCCCGTTAAAAAAAGTAATTTGATAAATATTGAGGGTAGAGCCAGAGGTAGAGAAAGACCTAAACTAACTTCGGTGAAAACGGTGAGAAAATATATGATAGATTGTGACCTTACAGAAAATATTACGCTAAACCGAGCAGAATGGAAAATCAGGATTCATGTAGCAGATCCCAACTAGTTGGGAAAAAAGCTTGGTTGTTGTTGTTGTTGTTGTTGTTGTTGTTGTATATATATGAAATTGGATATTAATAAGTATGCTAGTTCATATAGTTTTTATTTACTCCATTTTAAGAAAAAGATAAAGAGAACTAATCTCTACGAAGACATGATGGGTCAAAACATAATACCTACTCCTATTAACTACTTGGAGATCAAAAAAATAAACAACCTCTCTCTTTAGAAATTCTAGAGAGAGAAGCTCTTCCAAAAAAATCTCAAAACTTATTAACAAACCCTAGACCTAAGCTTTCGGGTGGGTGGGTGGGTGGCCGCGCGTCTAATTCCGTAGGTCCCTTCATATTCCCTCCCCCCCCTCCCCCTCCCCCCCATGGGTGGGTGGGTGGGTGGGTGTGTTGGGGGGGGGGGGGGGGGGCTGCGCCTCTGATTCCGTAGTTCCCTTCATATTCCCTTCCCCCCCCCCACCCGCACCTCTGATTCCGTAGGTCCCTTCATTTTCTCTTCCCCAAATCTCAACCATCTCTTCCCTCACTTGTTTCTGCTCTCCATCCTTACTTTTTATCTACCTCAACCTATCGTTTCCGTTCTTCGTGGTGATGGCCGGGAATCGGGACTCACGAGGCTGGTTGGACAGGGTTGCTGGCATCGAACGGAGGTCGGCACGGCCTAGGGGTAGCGGTGGCAGGCACGACGATGGCCAGCGTGCGCAACCGTTGGCATGGTCGAGGTGCCGCATGGGGGGCCGGTGTGGGTCGTGGCGGTGCCAGTTGCCAAGGAGGGGATGTACTGTTGGGGTTGTGGTGGGTCGGGGCTACTCAGGTGATTAGGGGGGTTGCTACTGAGGGGTAATGGCAGCATCCCGAGGGGGTTGCAGCAGTGTTGATAGGTAGCAGCGGCCGTTGAGGCATGCGGGGGAGCACCGAGGGAGATTGGGGGGGGGGGTGTGATTGTCGAATTTCAAATTGTGTGTTGGAATTCTTATTTGATTTGGGTGTGGGAAGTAGAGGGGAAATTTGAATTTCAACGTTGGTAGTGAAATTCGAACTGTTTTCGAGGAGCCCATAATATCCAAAATTTTTATTAATATCCAAATTACAACTAATTTACAATTAGCAGTGAAATAGATCCTAGTTGGTGTGGGCGACGTTTTCCAGAGAAGTTTATAATTTGATCTCTTTTTTGACCGAGCCTTGCCAAATATAGGGGTACCATTTGGACTCTTTCATTTTAGCGGGCTTGGAGAGATCAGGTGCAACGTCTACCTCGTCGCGTTGTGGTGGTGAGAGTCAATAAGAATTAATCGGGGGGGGGGGAGGGGGGGAGGACTCAATCTGGACAGAAAGTTGTCAGATTGCTGTGTCTCCCATGTGGCTTTTAGAGTTGACATTTGGGTCACTGCTGTGGACGATTGAGGGGATCAGGCGATAGTTGGAGAGGATAAACGATGTACAAGCGAGGGACTGAGTGAGAGAGTGAGCTCAAATTGGCACGAGAAATTCTCTTTGGAGAGGTCGGACGATCAATAGGATTATATTTCGATGTATTTTTGTTTATTGGTTAGGGTGTATGAGTTCCAGAATCTAACCTGTTGGGATCTGAACTTCATAAGCCTTATTTTTTGTTGTATATTTTGTTAAATATTTTTTAATGGAACACGGGGGGCATTCAACCCACCGTTTAATGATAAAAAAAAACTACATGGAGATCAAACACTCTACATATCTCTCTGTTTCAATATAAACTAATGAGACATGTACATGAAATTAAATACTACGAGCACTACTTCGTGTAGTGGTTATTTACATTGTATACATTATATTGTGTTGTTACATTATGTTTTGATTCCTTGATTTTTAAGAGATTAGAGTAGAGTAGATAACTTGTTTATCAGAATAGGTTACTCCAGAAATTGTATGTACCTCTAGAGCACTGTCCACTATGGAGAATGATGTGGTACAGATGACGTGGCCCAATCAGGGTCATCAGATCTCCTCAGATTTTGCTCATCCCAGATCATCATGTCAACAAAGTCCTACGGGCTTCTGCCAACTCAGGCCCACTAGTAGACGGGTCAGACCCGGTCCATTAGGGTCTGAGACCCGTTTTTCCCTGCCTATAAATACCAGCCCCCCTCCTCCTTACCCAAGGTAATAAATTTTTCCCCATCTGATCCCTAGCTACTCTTACTATTCCAATGACTGAATAGATCGTCGGAGGGCCTGTCGCCGGGATCTCTCTCGGTTTTTCTAGGCATTCTGCAGGTACCGAGATCCGAGCCAAGCCACTAGAATCCGAGCCGAGCTACTAGGATCCGAGCCAAGCAACTAGCCTCGATCCCTCTCATGCTACCCCCGAACCAAACACACAGCCCGAATACTGACCCGAGGCCCAGATCCGTTCCATTGCCAGTCCTTCCACTACAAATGATTAGAACTCACACATGTTGCCCCCACACTAAAAAATAGCAGCAGCAGGTTGGCACCGTCTGTGGGGAATTCGTCACTGACACCGATCCGATCCCTGCCTAGGACTTCATCTCAAGGTCGACCCTCACCATGGCTCCCAAAGCCCGAAGAGCGCTCACGACGGGGCGCCATGCCGACCCTCGCCAATCTCGTAGCCAAGCGATCACACAGGGTTTGCAAAGGAGGTAGGCCAAGGGACGACAGGAACCGGGCTAGAGCTCATCACGCTCAGGAGCCAAGGACCTTCGGCAGGTCATCAAGCATCGGCAGCTCAGCTGGTCGAGGAGAGGAGCCACTTCCAACTCGGCTCTGACCCATAGCATCCAGCCGACCCAAGAACGGGGACAAGACCACAGCCACTCACCCCGGGAGCACCCGCCTCTGTACAGCCATGACGAGCAGGCCCCGGTCACGAGAGTCGAGTTCTAAAACTTTAGCAACGAGGTCCTCCACGCCATTCGGGGTGGCTCCAGGATGGAGACGCGCAACAACACTATCCTTGGCAAGAAGCCCAGGGCAGCGAATCTCACGATTTGACTCACCCACCGAGACAAGACGAGGCTGTCCTTCGGCGCCTCCAGGAAATGGAGAACCGTCTCGCCCATATTGGCAAGGACGGACCACAATCGGTGCAAGGGCACTAGCCGAATCGACCCCCTTTCTCCGAATCAATGCTGGCGGCCGAAATTTTGGGAACTTCAGACCACCACCATTCGAGACATACAACGGGGAGGGTGATCCAGCTAATCACATGGAAGGGTTTAAAACCCTCGTAATGATTCTCAGCGCCTCAGATCCTCTCCTCTGTCGTGCATTCCCTGCCACTCTTCGCGGCCAAGCATGGGATTGGTTTTCGAAAATTTCCCCCGGCTTGATTTTTTCATTCGGCCAGCTAGAGGGGGACTTCTTATCTCACTTTGTGACCAGCCGGAAGGTCGAGAAAACGAGCACGTCTCTCCTGGACCTCAAGTAGAAGGAGGGAGAGTCCCTCAGAGTGTTCGTGTGAAGGTTCACCACAGAGGCAAGTGCGGGCTCCTCTCTTGATGCGGGCGTCGCTTTCGTGGTTTTCTAACACAATGTTCGCCACAGCCAGTTAAAGGCCTCATCAGCAAAGAAACTGCCCCTCAATCGACTTTTCTGACTTCCTCAACAGGGTCGAGAAGTACATCCGGACCGAGGAAGCCCTGTACCTTGAAGGCATTAAAGAAATTACAGCCAAGGGGAAGCGCAAAGCGGACGACTTCGAGCCCGCCACGAAGGCCATGAAGGATGCGTCTGGGCAGAAGCGGCCACCTCCGGTCCCCCATTTCGAAAGATACTGTAACGCCCCGCACTCAGTCCGTACGCGCACAATTAATTAAATTCTAGCCACGCCCACCACAGGCACCATCAAAAGGTGGGTATACCCGTTGGGTACCTTTATCACTTGGTTTTCCTATTATATCTCACTTCTCTCCTATTAATCCCACCGATATGGGATTTTGTCATCCATGGTCAACCGGTTACTATCCACACACACCACACATTCCTTATTCATTCCATCTTTCATTCATTCATTTCATTAATTCCTTCATGGTCAACTAGTCAACCCATCCATTCTTTTTCCAAATCCATCCATTCCTTAAGCCACGTCACCACTCCCATCCATTCTTTCTTTCTTTATTATTTAGTATATATATACACTATATATACTATATACTAGTATATTTATATATACTTCTCTTAGAAATACGGGGTTTCACAGATACACACTGCTGACCTAGAATGTGTCTGCCATCCTCTTGAAGATTGAGGACAAATGGATCGTCCGACACCCTCCCCGACCGAGCAACAACAAAAAATGAGACCAAAGGTTCTACTGCCGATTTTACCGAGACCACGGGCACGAGACAGACAACTGTCGTGCCTCAAAGACGAGATCGAAGCTCTCATCAAAGAGGGTACTTAAGGGAGTTCACTCGGACCAACCCAAGAGACCGGAGTGACCCGAGGAATCCAAGGCCTTCGCCTCCTCCTCGAATGGTCAGTAGACAACCCGAGCAGGAACTTGAGCCCGAAGGAACCGGGGGGACCTGCCATCCTACACTGTATCCACGACGGATCCATGGGAGGAGAATCCAACACCTCCCTAAGGCCTTCTTGTGGGAGGTGAATTCGGTCCACGACCAACCGCCTCCCAGGGTCCAGCAGCAGGCGGTCTCCTTCTCAAGGGAAGACCTGAAGGGCGTCCGGTTCATGCACTGCGATGCCCTCATCATCAGCCTCGGCATGGCAAACCACGAAGTACGCCGAATTCTCGTGGACAACAGAAGCTCAGTCAACATTCTTTATTTGGCCGCCTTTGAAAGCCTCAAGCTCCCCCGCGAGAAGTTTGTAACGCCCCGCACTCAGCCTGTACGCACACAATTAATTAAATTCTAGCCACGCCCACCACAGGTTGCCTCAAAAGGGTGTCCGGACGTTGGGTACACCTTCATCATTGGCTATCCTATTTATCTCTCTTTTTCCTCCTTTTCTTGACTGATATGGGACTATTTGTGCCCAAGGTCAACCCGGTCAACACTCGCCCCCACACACACTTCATTCTTTCTTTCTTTCATTCCATTAATCCATTCAAGTCAACTAGTCAAACCACCTACACTTCCACTCCTTCCATCCACCATCCACGTCATCATCATCTAATCCATTCTTTCTTTTCTTTTCCTTCTTATTATATATACTAATATATATATTATACTACATACTTAGTATGTATACTCCCAGAAATACGGGGTCTCACATTCACCCCCTCTTAAGAATTCAGCGTCCTCGCTGAATACGGGACGTGCAATCTAGTACAGGATCGCCTTTCTAGTCGAATGTAGACTTGTCTCCTAATCACTGCCCTCGCAGGGTCTTACGCATCTCATATACATATATTGCATCCCACGCACTTCCTATATACAAGTCCTACATTCGATGTCGAAAGTTGGCTCTGATACCATCTGTAACGCCCCGTACTCAGCCCGTACGCACACAATTAATTAAATTCTAGCCACGCCCACCACAGGCTGCCTCAAAAGGGTGTTCGGACGTTGGGTACACCTTCATCATTGGCTATCCTATTTATCTCTCTTTTTCCTCCTTTTCTTGACCGATATGGGACTATTTGTGCCCAAGGTCAACCCGGTCAACACTCACCCCCACACACACTTCATTCTTTCTTTCTTTCATTCCATTAATCCATACAAGTCAACTAGTCAAACCACCTACACTTCCACTCCTTCCATCCACCATCCACGTCATCATCATCTAATCCATTCTTTCTTTTCTTTTCCTTCTTATTATATATACTAATATATATATTATACTACATACTTAGTATGTATACTCCTAGAAATACGGGGTCTCACAAAGTTAAAGTTGGCCGGGTACACCCTCTACTGGTTCTCCGTTGTCCCCATCTAAAATGAGGGGATTATCACACTCGATGTAACCGTTGGGACGACCCTGATTATGGAACCGAATTGATGGACTTCATGGCGGTCAATATCAAGACGTGTATAATGCCATTCTCGGCCGACCTGGCCTCTGCTCTTTTCAGGCAATCCCCTTCGGCTACCACCTGAAACTGAAATTCCCCACCGACCTTGGAGTCGGAGTTGTCCGGGGAAACAAGGAGTTTGCACATTCGTGCTATATGACCGCAGTAGGGGGCGAAGTATTCCCTCTTGATGCAGTGGAACTTCTGTCGAAAAGAAAACAACCCGGGTTGGAGCTCGTAGAAGAACTGGAAGAGGTCTCTTTTGGTGCGGACGACAAATCTAAATGGTTCTGCGTGAGCCGATCTCTGTCTCCACCTAAGGTCGGCCATCATCCAATGCATACTCCGTAATGCCGACCACTTCAGCTAGGCGCCATCAGACATGCCTAGGATTTCTGAGGACCTCATCATGCACAAACTAAGCGTCCACCCAGGCTCCAAGCCGATCTAGCAGAAGCAATGCAAGTTTGCTCCCGAGAGGCAACAAACAGTTAAGAGGTAGACAAACTCCTGCTCGCCCGGTTCGTACAAGAGGTCAGCTATCCCGAGTGGCTGGTTAACATCATAATGGTCAAGAAGGCAACTGGAAAGTGGAGGATCTGTATAGATTTCACGGAACTCAATAACATTGACGCTCTGATCGACGTGACATCGGGTCATGAACTACTAACCTCGGGTCATGAACTACTAACCTTCATGGATGCCTTTCAGGCTACAACCAGATCAGAATATTCCCTCCGGACATCGCCAAGATAGCCTTCGTGACCGACCCAGGTCTCTATTGTTACCGAGTCATGCCCTTCGGGCTAAAGAACGCTGGTGCCATATACCAGAGGCTCGTCAATCGGATCTTCAAAGAACAGATCGGTCGAAACATGGAGGTATACGTCGACGACATGCTTATCAAAAGCCGTCGAGGGCAGGATCATGTGGCCGACCTCAAGGAAGCTTTTGGTGTCCTACGGTTCCACAACATGAGGCTCAATCTCGCTAAATGTGCCTTCGACGTCTCCTCGGGGAAGTTTCTCGAATTCGCTGTAAGCCAGCCCGACATAGAGACGAACCCCGAGAAGATTTAGGCCATAATTGACATGGCCTCTCCTAGAAATCTAAAGGTAGTTCAATAGCTTACGGGGCGACTGGCGGCCATCGGCTGTTTCCTCTCCAAATCTTGGGAGAAGTCGCTCCCCTTTTTCAATGCCCTACGAGGAGAGAAAGGTTTCGAATGGGGAGACTCTCAACAGTAGGTGTTCGACCAACTGAAAACCAACCTCGCCAACCCTCCACTTTTAAGCAAGCCCGAGCCGGCAAAGCCCTCTTACTCTACCTTTCGGCCTCAAAACATGCACTCAGCGGCATATTGATCAGAGGAGGATGGGGTTTAGGAGCCTCTTTACTACGTCAGCAAGGTCCTGCATGAGGCCGAAACCTGTTACGCAAAGATGGAAAAGGTCGCCTACGCCTTGGTTATGGCTGCACAGAAGTTCTGCCCGTACTTTCAAGCCCACTCGATCCAGGTCCTCACGGACCAGCCCCTCAAGGCAGTCCTCCACAAGCTGGAGAATTCTGCCCGCTTAATCATGTGGTCGATCAAGCTGAGCCAGTACGACATCAGCTACCAACCCCAAACGATTATCAAAGGGCAGCCCTCGCCGAATTCATCACTAAGTGCACAATCCCCGAGCCTTCTTAAATTCAAGAAGGGGAACCAATGTGGGAGGTTTATGTCGACGGTTCGTCCTGTGAGGTTAGAAGTGGTGCGGGTTTCATACTCAGAGGTGCCTCATCTCCTTCCAAGGCCTCGACCGCACCGTCTTAATTGAAGTCCTCCTCAAGCTTAGCATCGACATCCCCAAGGTTCTTTGCCTTGCTCTTGAGGCTCACACGAACACTTGGATGGCTCCCATCTGAAAGTTTCTGATAGAGGGAGAACATCCTAAGGATCAGCTCGAGGCAAGAAGGACTAGAATCCGTCCGGAGAGATTCACTATGATCGACGTGACACTCTTCAAACGCTCATACACAAGGGTGGACAGAAGGCCTTATCTCCGCTGTCTGAGCTTCGATGAGACCAAATACGTGCTGAAAGAACTAAACTAAGGGATCGGAGGATGCCACATTGGAAGTAGGTTGCTCGCTAGGAAAACCCTAAACACGACTATTATTGGCCGACCATGTTACAAGACGCCCAGGACTTCATCAAAAGGTGCGGCCCTTGCCAGAGGTTCTCCCCGGTCAAACAAGTCCCACAAACCGAACTCAAGTCGCTGGCTAGTCTGACCCCCTTTGCCATGTGGGGAATGGACTTGGTCGACCCCTTCCCAAAAGACACAGGAGAAAAGGCGATTCCTGGTTGTAACTATCGACTACTTCACCAAGTGGATCGAGGTGGAACCCCTGACCAAGATCATGGAGCATCAGACCCAACAATTTTTCTGGAATCGGTTCGGGATCCCACAAGTGCTCATCATCGATAACAGAACCCAATCTGCAGACAAAAACTTTCAGAAATTCTGCAGGACATCCGGATTCAGCAGCGCTTCTCGTCGATATCTCATCCCCAATCAAACGGCCCAGTAGAAAATGCCAATCTCCAAATCCTTGAGGGGCTCAAGAAATGGTTGGATAACTCTCTCAAGGGACTATGGGTCGACGAGCTACCAAGCGTTCTTTGGTCGCATCGAACAACCCAGAGAATCCCCACAGGTGAATCACCATTCAACCTAACCTACAGGACCGAGGCGGTTATCCCCTTGGAAATTGGGCTCCCCTTGCCTAGGATCATGGGCTTCAACGAGGAGACGAACTCAACCGACCTCAGGGAAAATTTGGATCTGATCGACGAACTCAGAGAGAAATCCACCGTCAGAAGAAGCATATACCAGCAGCGGATCGAGAGATTCTACAACAAAAAGGTCTGTCCCACCAACATCAAGCAAGGAGACCTCATGCTCAGAAAACTAGCTGTCTCCGACCCCAGCAAGAAGAGAAAGTTGGCCCCAAATTGAGAGGGGCCATACAAGGTCTTCGAAGTAGTACGCCTCGACACTTACCGACTTGAAGACCTAGGGGGCAGGGTAGTCAAAAGGTCCTGGAATGCGGAGCACCTCATCAAATTCCTCGAAAGGGAGGACTAGACTTCTTATGTAATCGGTCTTGTGTAATCGGCACTACGTGCCACCCCTTGTATGCAAACATAAATAGTAAAAAGAATGAAGTGAAATCTTATTCTTTCCCTTTTTTGTTCAAATTTTTGTGTATTCTCACAAGCTGGAGATGCTCGACGCTCTGCATTAATTCCGAGCAAAGCACCAGCTTTCTCACAAGCTGGAGACGCTCGATGCCCTACATTAACTTCGAGCAAAGCACTAGCTTTTTCACAAGCTAGAGATGCTCGACGCTCTACATTAACTTCGATCAAAGCACTACATTTCTCACAAGCTGGAGATGCTCAACGCCCGACCTTAACTTCGAGCAAAGCACTAGCTTTCTCACAAACTGAAAATGCTCGACGCTCGGCATTAACTTCGAGCAATGCACTGGCTTTCTCACAAGCTGGAGATGCTTGACACTCGGCATTAACTTCGAGCAAATCACTGGGTTTCTCACAAACGGGGCTTCTCAGCCCCATGTCCTCGTTACTCGGCGGGGACTACGAGCGACAAATGAGAGATTTCTCAGTCTCTCAAGTCCTCGACCCTCGGCTTGGTTCCTGAGCCAAACGGAGCTTCTCAGCCCCACGTCCTCGCTACTCGGCGGGGACTACGAGCGACAAACAAGAGATTTCTCAATCTCTCAAGTCCTCGACCCTCGGCTCAGTTTCTAAGCCAAACGGGGCTTCTCAGCTCCATGTCATCGCGACTTGGTGGGGACTAAGAGTGTTAAACGAGAGATTTCTCAGTCTCTCAAATCCTCAACCCTCGGCTCGGTTCCTGAACCCAAACGGGGCTTCTTAGCCCACGTCCTCGCTACTCGGCGGGGACTACGAGCGACAAACAAGAGATTTCTCAATCTCTTAAATCCTCGACCGTCGGCTCCTCAGAGTCCTACTCAAACTCAGCTATGGACTCTTGATACTCGGCATGACCCTCGAGCAAGCTACTATCTTTTCCCCAAACAAAGCTTCTCCATCCTACACCCTGGCAAGTCCGGGAATCAAAAACAAATTAAAGCAGACCGAAAAAGATCATTTTTATTATTGCGCCTTGAGAGGCCATGGTACAGTAAGGTTTATTACAATGGCTATGACCTCAGCCTAAGTTTTTCTCAGGGGCCCTTTGGACTAACACAGACCAACTCAAGTCCTGCCGAGCGCGTTTGCTCTCCGACGAGCCTGCCTGGCCCCGTCGGCGTCGCCAAGGTAGACACTCCAGCAACGGAGCTCTGGGCATCCCCCGGCTTCACCATTTCCACGCAAAGGGTCGGGGATGGACCCACGATGGAGGGTCGACCTACCCCAAGTGGATGGAGTCGAGATCCGCATGCACCCAGCATGTCCCTCATCCTCTGAATCTTCAACTCCTTCTTCACTATGACTTCACGAAGGAA
The DNA here is from genome assembly GCA_017893485.1 of Hemerocallis citrina. Taxonomy (NCBI): domain Eukaryota; kingdom Viridiplantae; phylum Streptophyta; class Magnoliopsida; order Asparagales; family Asphodelaceae; genus Hemerocallis; species Hemerocallis citrina. The sequence goes on from CM030363.1 coordinate 263,014,371, forward strand.
GAACTCAGAGGTCGGATGCCTGGTGGAGGCATCGGACATCGACCACGCCGTCTCGGTGCTCCCCAGTCACGGTCGACAATTGCCTTCTTTAGGCGCGCCGCCTCCAAGCTCAGCTTCTTGGACCTATTCATGAATTAGAAAATGGAGGCTTCCCGATCACATGCCTGTTTGCGATAGTGGATCAAGACAGACTCCTTGGACCCTAGCCTATCCCGAAGGTGCTTAACCTCGGCAGAACTGAGATCGGCTCCGAGGGTCTCGTCCATCTGACATAAGAGGAGACAAGGGTTCACTCCAAGCTTTCAAAAGATCGAAGACCAAGTAACACATTCATTAACTCAAAAAACCAACAAGTCAAAAAGTTTGGCCAAAAATGTATTCAGTCTCCCAAAAAATACTCTTACAAAAAGGGATGGCCAGTCCACACTTAGCAAATACAAAAAGGAAAAGGGGGAGGAGATGATTAAAACTACATCTTACGAGAAATCGGCACCTCTTCGTCGGCCGTCCCCTGAACTTTGGCGCCCGCCTCTCCTCCCGCGCCCTCTTCAAAGGTCATCGCTATTCCTGTCTCCTCGCCGTTCCCCCCAGGCGTATTCGGATGGTCAGGCAGCTTAAAGCCATAGTGGAGGTCATCAATCTTAGCCTTGGGGTAATGGAACAAGAAGTGCTCCTTCGCACGATCATACGCCTCGTCCTGGGCTGTGATTACATCGTCCATAACGTCGGCTACCGGCTTCTGGTAATGTAGGTTCGTCGCCACCTTAACCTTCACCCTGACATCTGCCACAACATGAAGCTGCTCGTTAGCTTGAGTTGTGAAGTCGACCTGAAGGGCCTGTTCATGCCCCATGGATGCCTCTAGCTCTATCTTCAACTCCTTCATTTCGTGCTCATATCGCTTAGCTTTCTTCACCTCCCTCTTGAGCTCCCGGGCGTGACACCTCTTCAGCTGAGCCCCGGCCATCGACGCCTACGAACGAGGAGCAAGAGTTGTTATTTCAAGATAAAACAATGCCACTAAGGATGAAGCTAGTAGACAAGTATAACCTTACCATCACATGGGCCTGAGCCCACCTCATATAGCACGACTCAGTAGTCTCAGTCGCCAAAGACTCCCGATCATGCAGCATGGAGAGGCAGTCCACCACCTCGACCGCCACTGGCCCCTCGGCCAGAGTTTCGGCCATTTTTACCGACCAATCAGAGGCCCATGGCCTCAGCCCCTCCTCACCTACCATCTCCCGAGCATCGGCATGAACTGGGGGACCCCGCCTTTCAGAGCCTCAGTAACCCTGCGGTTACTGGTACTCAGTTCCCGCTCCCACGCCCCTCCAGTAGGGAGGGTCTTCGGCCTCTACGAAGTTCGTTTCGAAGGGCCTTCGGAGCATCCGTAAGTGGGCCCCTCTTTCCACTTAGGCAGCACGACCCCCCTCTTCTTGACCTTTTCCCTCAGAGCCCTCCTTGCGTTAATTTTGGCCATGTCCATCGCTGCAGAGGAAAGAGAAGACTATTAACACGAAGACAAAAGGTTGGTTAAAAAAGAACCAAAAACGTACAATGGCCAACGAGGCTCAGTCCGATCCGAGCCAAGTGCAACTCGGTCACATTGGGCCTGCCGATGCTGTGGCCCGCTACAATCCGATCGACATCCGCCCACTCCTCTTCCGTCAACTCTATTCGCTTCGGGAGCTTATGGTTCGGCTTGTAAAAATTCCATGCTGTTGGAATTCCTCATGGCACGGGCTTCGGATGACGAAGTATTTTCCTTTCCACCATTTTATAGAGTCCGGATGTCTGTGCACCACCTTCTTGTGAGGACGAGACGATATGTAATATATGCCTTCCTGCTCTCCTAATGAGCTTACCCCCATGACGGCCCGGAAGTATTTCAATTTCAAAGGCACCCCCTCTCCTCGCAGAGTAGCATAAAACAAACTAACTGCTTCCAGGAGTTGGGACCATACTGCATCGGGCAGAAGGCCCCCTAGTTTAGCACCTTCTTGATAAACGGGTGCAACGGTAGCTTTAGCCCCGAGCTGAAAGCATCTTCGAAAAACATGCAATAGCAGGGCGCCAACTCGGTCATTAGACGGAGGCCAGGACTGGGGATCATCAGCTTATACTCCAGCCATATGAAGTAGTTGGCCCTTATCATGGGCAGATGGTCGGCTGCCAAGTCACTCGGAATCCCGTCCATTTAAATCTGGGTTCGGCTCGGCGAAGAAATTTCCACCCCATACCGCACCAACTCTTCGACGTCATCCGGATACATCCTAATAGACTTGGGCTACTTGAAGTACGGGATGTCGAGCCCATGCTTGGGCATAAACTCGTCTGGCATCTCCGGACTGTTCGGGAGATGCCATTTCCCTTTCCTCCTTCGAACACAGGGACCCCTCGAAGGAGATGGTGTCGCCAGCGGCAGAAGAGGGGAGCCAACTTCCACAGCATCATCCCCATTATCCCCATCAAGGGCACTCTCAGCTCCCTCGTCTACTATGCCCTCCTCGACTTCCTCATCTGCCACCTCCGCCTCACCATCGGAATCACATGACTCCACCAAAAATGGCTTGCAACTACAGAGCGGCACTACGTCGTAGACCTTCTCAGTCATCTCCGAGGACGTGGAGTCTGAAAGGCAACCCCCATCATCCCGACCAGAGGTACTCGCTACAGAACTGGACTGAGACCGTGACATAACAATAACAATACTAACCTGGTTTTCGTCAGCAGAATGACCATCGAAAAAGTCGTCGCCAGCTGCTAGAGAGAGAAGCTCCAAAGGTTAGAGATAGAAAGCAAAGTGAAGAAATGAGAAAAGGGTGAAGGATTTATAAGAAAGCTGTCGATGCCTCGAATTCCTCAAAAGGATTCAAAATCGCCTAATCTTGATCATCAAAATCTAACGATTGATAAGATTTCGACGCTGCGATTTTCCCCCCTTGACGTCAGCATCACACGTGTGATACAGGTGCTTTCCACAAATAGAAGAGGCTCAATGCTCGGCATAGACTTTGAGCAAAGGCCCAGCTTTCTCTCAAGTCACCTCGCTCGACGCTCGACATGAACTTAGAGCCACCCACTGGCTTTCTCTCAAGTCATCTCGCTCGACGCTCGGCATGGACTTTGAGCCAAAAACTGGCTTTCTCTCAAGTTCATCTCGCTCGACGCTTCGCATGGACTTCGAGCCACCCACTGGCTTTCTCTCAAGTCACCTCACTCAACGCTCGACATGAACTTCAAGCCACCCACTGGCTTTCTTTCAAGTCATCTCGCTCGACGCTCGACCTGAACTTCAAGCCACCCACTGGCTTTCTCTCAAGTCACCTCGCTCGACGCACGGCATGAACTTCGAGCCACCTACTGGCTTTCTCTCAAGTCATTTCGCTCGATGCTCTGCATGAACTTCGAGCCACCCACTGGCTTTCTCTCAAGTTCACCTCGCTCGACGCTCAGTATGAACTTTGAGCCGCCCACTGGCTTTCTCTCAAGTTCACCTCGCTCAATGCTCGGCAAGGACTTCAAGCCACCCACTGGCTTTCTTTCAAGTTCATCTTGCTCGACGCTCAACATAAACTTTGAGCCACCAACTGGCTTTCTCTCAAGTCATCTCGCTCGACGATCGACATGAAGTTCAAGCCACCCACTGGCTTTCTCTCAAATAAACTCGCTCGACGCTCGGCATGAACTTCGAGCCACCCACTGGCTTTTTCTCATGTTCACCTCGCTCGACGCTCGGCATGGACTTCGAGCCATCCACTGGCTTTCTCTCAAGTTCACCTCGCTCGACACTCGACATGAACTTGGAGCCACCCACTGGCTTTCTCTCAAGTCATCTCCCTCGATGCTCGGCATGAATTTCGAGCCACCCACTGGCTTTCTCTCAAGTCATTTCGCTCGACGCTCGACATGAACTTCGAGCCTCCCACTCACTTTCTATCAAGTCATCTCGCTCAACGCTCGGCATGAACTTCGAGCCACCTACAAGCTTTCTCTCAATTTCAACTCGCTTGACACTCGACATGGACTTCGAGCCACCCACTGGCTTTCTCTCAAGTTCACCTCGCTCGATCCTCGGCATGAACTTCGAGCCACCCACTGGCTTTCTCACCCACTGACTTTCTCTCAAGTCATCTCTCTCGACGCTTGGCATGAACTTCGAGCCACCCACTAGCTTTCTCTCGAGTGACCTCACTCGACGCTCGGCATGAACTTCGAGCCACCCACTGTCTTTCTCTCAAGTTATCTGGATCGACGCTCGGCATAAACTTTGAGCCACCTACTGGCTTTCTCTCAAGTTCACCTCGCTCGACGCTTGGCAGGGACTTCGAGCCACCTACTGGCTTTCTCTCAAGTCACCTTGCTCGACGCTCGGCATGGAATTCGAGCCACCCACTGGCTTTCTCTCAAGTTCACCTCGCTCGACGCTTGGCATTGACTTTGAGCCACCCACTAGCTTTCTCTCAAGTCACCTCGCACGACTCTCGACATGAACTTCGAGCCACCCACTGTCTTTCTCTCAAGTCATCTGGCTCGACGCTCGGCATGAACTTCGAGCCACCTACTGGCTTTCTCTCAAGTTCACCTCGCTCGACGCTCGGCATGGACTTCGAGCCACCTACTGGCTTTCTCTCAAGTCACCTTGCTCGACGCTCGGCATGGAATTCGAGCCACCCACTGGCTTTCTCTCAAGTTCACCTCGCTCGACGCATGGCATTGACTTCGAGCCACCCACTAGCTTTCTCTCAAGTCACCTCGCTCGACTCTCGGCATGAACTTCGAGCCACCCACTGGCTTTCTCTCAAGTCTGAACTTCGAGCCACACACTGGCTTTCTCTCAAGTTATCTCGCTCGACGCTCGGCATGAACTTTGAGCCACTCACTGGATTTCTCTTAAGTCACCTCGCTCGACGCTCGGCATGAACTTCGAGCCACCTACTGGCTTTCTCTCAAGTCACCTCGGTCGATGCTCAGCATGAACGTTGAGCCACCCACTGGCTTTCTCTCAATTCACCTCGCTCGATGCTCGGCATGAACTTCGAGCCACTCACTGGCTTTCTCTCAAGTTCACCTCGCTTGATGTTCGGCATGAACTTCGAGCCACCCACTGGCTTTCTCTCAAGTTCACCTCGCTCGATGCTCGGCATGGACTTCGAGCCACCCACTGACTTTCTCTCAAGTTCATATCACTGGATGCTCGGCATGGACTTCGATTCACCCACTGGCTTTCTCTCAAGTCACCTCGCTCGACTCTCGGCATGAACTTCGAGCCACCCACTGGCTTTCTCTCAAGTCATCTCGCTCAATGCTAGACATGAATTTCGAGCCACCCACTGGCCTTCTCTCAAGTTTACCTCGCTCGACGCTCGGTATGGACTTCAAGCCACCCACCGATTAATGCAAAATCTATAATTTATTACTTGGTCGCACTCCCACCTTTAATTAATGGATGATTAATGCAAAATGATATTTGATATTTGTTTTTTTTGTTTTGTTTTGGACTAATAGAACAATTTATGAATTTGTTGTCAGTTACGCCCCCCTGCGAAAAGTTTCTGGCTTCGTCTCTGAGTCGGTGAATCCGACAGACAATCCATCGCACGGGGGGGGGGGGGGGGGGAGCTAAACTTTTAAATAAACGAAAAGGAGTTTATCTCTCTAGTCTTTCTAGACAGAGAAGCTTTTTAAATAAATGAAAAAGAGTTAATCTCTCTGGATTTTCTAGAGAGAGAAGTTTCCCAATAAAACCAAACTAAAAGAGAGGAGTTTTCCGCCCAAAATGACCCACCTTTTGAAAGCATTACCAAACTGACCCACTTTCAAAAGTGATATGGCTAAAAATAGGATTAAATTGGGACCGTTCACATCGGACTCGAATCTTAAAGCTCAGGGGTAAAACGGTAATTTCACATGCAAATGGGTCCAAAGCGGGTACTGGGTCTCCTTCTCACAGATCCAATAACCCGCAAACGGATCCACCTCAGCTGGGTACGGGTTTCAACCCGCTACCAACCCGATCCGACAAGATACAATCAAGGTCCCTGATTAGATCTAAATCAACGGCCATGATTCACATCTATCTTTTCACTGAGGATTAGGGATTAAATTCCTTAACTGATTATAGGGGATATACCTTATCAGATTACATGCCTTATCTGATTACGAGGAATATTCCTTATCTAATCACGGGGATTACATTCCTAAAACCAGTCCCTAAGACGCCTATAAATACCCCTCACCCATCTCCATTAAGAGGTAATCAATCTTTTTCCAGTTAAACGCTCTTTCATAATCATTTCTGGTTACTGACTTGAGCGTCGGAGGGTGCGTCGCCGGGATCAACCCCGGTGTCTCGCACTTCCTTGCAGGTAACGGCGGGAGTCAACGGTCAAGCTCCGGCGGAACAGGTTAGGTGTTTGCTATTCAGGTTTTCCACGAACTCACAAATTCATCTGCTTGCCCCCACACCGAAATTAGCGGCAACAAAAAGTATTTACCAAAATGATCCACTTGCTATCTCAGCTAGCGAGTTTAGGGAAAACATCCGCGTTATCTGAGATAGAGAGTCTATCATGAAGAGATTTCTCATATAGCGAGTGTGCGAATACACTCGCTATCTCAGTTAGCGAGTCTACAATTGGTCAAATTTTATCACCAAAATAGACTCACTATCTGAGATAGCGAGTGTGGTGCAAATAGCATTGGTATCGGGTCGGGTCGGGTTGGTCCTTCACTATCCAGACTCGGACCCGATCCCCTACGGGTCCAAAAGTTGGATCTGGACTCGAACCCGTGAGGACCGGATCCGGTTCCGAATCCGGGTCCGGGTCCTATTAAAATATTCCTACCCATTCGAGTAGGAGCGGGAGTGTGAGCGGCAAGTGGAAGCGGCGAGTAGAGGATTTAGAATAGAGGAGAGAAGAAAATGACATGGATTTTGAGTTTGAAAGAGGAAAATTTAGAATTGAGGAGGAAGGAGGGGAGGGATGAGAATAAAATATTTATTTTTATGTTGATTTTTTGGTTTTTTTTAACGGGTCCGGGTCGGGTCTCTTTTGAGCGGACCCGGACCCGGACCCGGACCCGAAAGTACAACGGGTCCCATTTTAGGACTCGGAACCGGACCCAAAAAGTTCGGGTCGATTCCGGTCCAATGCCGGGTCCGGGTCGGATCAGTGTTTCGGGTATTTATACCAATGCTAGGTGCAAACACACTCGCTATCCCAGATAGCGAGTCTACACTTAATCAATTTTAATTTTAGTTCAGAAATGTTCTCAGGATAGACTCACTGTCACAGATAGCGCGGAGGTTTTGACTAAACTCGGTATTGCAAGTGGGTCATGTTGGTAAATACTTTCGAAAGTGGGTCCCTTTGGTGAATACTTTAAAAAAGTGGGTCATTTTGGGAAAAAATTCAGAAACCCTCACCCTCTCCTCCATCAATCCTCAGTCAATCAAGATCCAATCTCTTCCTCCAAAAATCCATGGATCCAATCTCAGAATCTTTACTTCAATAGTTTTGCAGAAACAACTGAAGCACGTAAGTTATTCGATCTGATGATTGAAAGAGGTGTGACACCAGACCCAGTCGTATATAATGCTTTGCTGCATGGATACTGTAAGGAAGGTCGCTTTAGTGAGGTTGCAAACGTGCTCAACTCTATGAAGCATCAAGGTTTAAGGCTGGACCTTTGTAACTATAATTCCCTGATCAATGGCTACTGTAAAAACCAAAGGATGGATGAGGCTATTCGTATATTCAACCAAATTTAAAAGGAAGGACTGCAACCAAATGTTATTACCTACAATCCTTTATTAGATGGCCTTTGCAAGAGCGGGAGAATGGAGGATGCTAAAGATCTCATGGAACAAATGGCAGATCATGGAATATCTCCAGATATTGTGACTTACAACTGCTTATTGGATTGTTATTGCAAATTAGGAAAATTAAGTGATGCATTGAAACTTTTTACAGAACTAATGGAACGTGGAATGCAACTTAATGTTGTAATGTTCAGCACATTGATCGATGGTCTATGCAAAGAAGGAAAGGCCGTGGAAGCACACAAGCTATTGTACGAGATGATTCAACGAGATATAAAACTTAATACTATTACATACAGCACATTAATGGATGGATAGAGCTTAATAGGAAAAGTGGACGAGGTGTTGAAAATTTTTGATCCCATGATCTCTAATGACCAGAAGCCTACTGCTATTTCTTATAGCATACTCATTCACACCTATGGTAAGCGTGGGAGGTGCAATATGGCCATGAGGCTCTTCAATGAGATGACTGATAAAGGTGTTAAGCATACAACAGGAACAAATAATTCACTGTTAGGTGGGTTATATGCAGCCGGAAGAGTTGATGCCGCGAAAGAATTATATAAGAAAATGGTTGATTCTAGGCTAACCCCTGATATCCTGTCATATCATATAATATTAGATGGACTCTGTAAGAACATGTGCATTGATGATGCCATGCAGGGCCGGCGCTGAGTTCCGGGGGGCCCTAGGCAAACTTCCGAAATGGGCCCCCCCTACCCCATATAAAAAAAAAAAAAAAAATTTACGCGCGAAATGCGTACCTATATTTACAAGGGAATTTTGAAATCGGGGGCCCCAAAAATGGCAATTTCGGCGGGGGCCCAAGGCGGCCGCCTTGCCCGCCTACATGTCAGGGCCGGCCCTGATGCCATGAATCTTTTCCAACACATTTCATCTCAGAAAGGTAAACTATGCACTAGGACTTTCACTATCTTTGATATTTTATTACTGGAATTTTAATGATTAGTGAAGAGAAAATAATTTGTTTTGCTGAACATGTTACTCCTGGAACTTGCTGTGAACTGTTTGATGTTTTGAAGGGACTTTGAAAGATGAAAATATTACGTTAAACAATAACTACAAAATTATCTTATGGAGTTGTGGGTTTCGATTTTTCTTCTTTTTTTCTCTCTTAGTTGTGCATGCAATTATCTTCTTTATAAAACCCTTGATGAATTGCAGACTGTTTATAGCTTACTGCACTACTGCTTTGTAAGTTTAAAAATAATAGAAAGTTCATCTTTTATCTTTTTTCCTTCAGATGTATACGTGCTTTTGTCATCTAGAGTTTGTTTTGGACACATCTGTTTGTCATTTTTTCATAGTTATATTTGGTTGTTATGTATTGGGATTTCGGCCTCACTGAAATTGTTGTGACCTCTTGGTTATGGTTTTTTTTTTTTTTTTTTTGGTTCAAAGCACAAACCCTTCGCATAGCCTTTTTTCTGCCTTAGAGATTAAGACAAATAGATGAGATATGGATAAAGTTGAAGGTACTAACTAGTTTCAGGAGGGTGAATTCAATGATTAAGACAAATGGATGAGATACAGATCAAACTTGAAGGTTCTAGTTTCAGGTGGTTGTATTTGAAAGATTAAGACAACTGGATGAGATATGGACCAAATTGAACCATTTTTATATGGCATTTGTCGTATGCCAATATGAGCTGAATTTTTAGTTACTACAACTTAGACACAGTAAGATAAAATATCAAAGATATTTCAACGTGTTATTAACCCTACTCTATAAATGGGTGTACATCTGGTGTTAGATGGATTATTCTGCTTCAAGTCATCATAAAGGGGATAATGTCTTCTAGTGTTTGTTGCTTTTAGTTTGATACAGAGACCAGTAATATGGAAAATTTGCTTCATCTCTTTGTTGGCGTATCTGAGTCCATGCTTCTTAAAATGTATCCTTGTCCAAAAAAAAGATCACAAGTTTCTATATGGCGTGTATGTGACTTTTAAGTTAGAATTGCTGCGTAGATGTTCAAAATTAACAAAACTATATAAAGTTGCAAAATGGCCTATAACCACAAACTTGAAACTAGTTTTTTTTTTAGTGAAACAAATTTGAAACTATTGGAATATGTTAGCAAATATTTTGATTTACAAAATCTTATTAGTGTGGTAGTTTGTATTTCATATATGACTCGATATATATTTTTTATGTGGGTTGATTTGTATTCTATATATGGGATGATAGAGGTTTGGGAAGTCTTTCATTTTTACTCTTGGCTTACATGTGATACCATTCTATAATGCCCTAAGCTTCGGCACAAACAAATTCTACCAACTACCCACCACAGGTGGCCTCTCAAATGGTATCATGACTAGTTGGTGCCTCTTGATCATAGGCTGTTAGGATTTCTAGGATTTGTTCAGGATTGAGAAGAGGAAGAGAAGGGAAGAGAGATAGACAGCGGCTATGAAAAAGGAGAGAGCAAAATGTTGATTATTTCATTTCTTGATTCTCATCTCTTACATATGGAAAAGATACAAAGCCCAATGGGCCCAAAAAATAATTTGGGTCATAACATAACAATCTCCACATTGAACCAAATTGCATCTAAAACAAATTAAAACATACAGCAAATGCATAAAGCAAACATAACCTAAACAATGATAAACATAAAGATATACTAGCAACATGCTAGAAACAAAACTAGCTCAAACTAGCTAGAAACAAACCGACATCAAACTTGAATAAAGCATGAACTTTGCAATTGGAAGAGGCTTCGTGAGCATATCGGCCGGATTCGATTCGGTACCAATCTTCTTCACGGCGACCTTGCCTTCCGAGATCACATCTCGAACAAAATGGTATCGAATATCAATGTGCTTCGTCTTCTCATGGTACATGCGGTCCTTGGTCAAATGAATCGTGCTTTGGTTGTCACAAAACACCGTAATAGGACCCTCGAGTGAAGACATCTCACCAACAAACGCCTTGTGCCAAATAGCCTCCTTAATAGCCTCAGTAATTGCCATATATTCGGCCTCGGTACTTAAGAGTGCAACGGTGGCTTGAAGTGTAGACTTTCAACTAATTGCACATTCTCCAAGGGTAAAAACATAACCCGTCAAAGAACGCCTCTTGTCCAAATCACACGCAAAATCCGCATCCACAAAACTCGTTAGTTTCTTGCCATTACCAAACTCCAACCGAGCATCAATGGTACCTCTCAAATAGCGGAAGATCCACTTCACTGCTTCCCAATGCCCTTTCTCCGGACAAGAGAGATATCTACTTACCACACTAACGGCTTGAGCAATGTCGGGTCGAGTACACACCATCAAGTACATGAGACTCCCGACCGCACTCGAATATGGAACCTTTTCCATATATTTCTTCTCATCATCGGATTTTGTGCTTAAAGCGGCCGAAAGCTTGAAATATGCCGCAAGAGGTGTTGAAACAACTTTCGGTTTCTCCATGCCAAAACAACGTAGCACTTTCTCGGCAAAACTCTTTTATGAAAGAAATAACTTTCTTTTGGACCTATCCCTTGTGATCTCCATCCCGAGAATCCTTTTGGCGGCCCCCAAATCTTTCATATCAAATGCCGAACTTAGTTGCTCTTTCAATCTCCTAACTTCTTTCAAGTTTGAGGATGAAATCAACATGTCATCCACATAGAGCAACAAGTAAATGAAATCCCCACCATCCAACTTCTTGAAATAAACACAACTATCATAATTGGAACGATGGAAATTAATACTCACCATGAATGAGTCGAACTTCTTATACCATTGCCACGGTGATTGCTTAAGGCCATAAAGAGACTTCTTCAAAAGACACACACGGTCCTTCTTTCCTGCAACCTCAAAACCCTCCGGTTGGCTCATGTAAATTTGCTCCTCCAAATCACCATGCAAGAAGGCAGTTTTCACATCCATTTGTTCCAATTCCAAATTCTTCATTGCCACCAAAGAGAGCAAAACTCGAATGAAGGTGTGCTTAACTACAGGAGAGAACACATCATTGAAGTCCACAACTTGGACTTGACTATACCCTTTAGCCACTAGCCTTACCTTGTATCGAAAATCCGCAGGATTTGAGCCATCAATCTTTCTCTTAAACACCCACTTGCAACCCAAAATCCTCTTACCACTCGGAGGCTTCACAAGAGACCAAGTCTCATTTTGTTGCAAGGATTGTAACTCTTCATTCATAGCGGCAACCCAATTAGCCACATCTTTAGGAGAAATGGCTTCCTTGTAGGAAGATGGCTCACAATAATCCACTTTCTCTGCAATTGCCAAACAATAAGCAAAGTCGGAGTATCCATATCTTGTAGGTGGTCGTATTTCTCTTCTAGCTCGGTCCCTTGCCAATGCATATGGTTGTGCCTCTTCTTGGACTTCCTCCAAATTGACATCATCATGTGAGATCAAATCATCACCTTCTTAGACCGGCACCTCAAACTCCACCTTCTTCTCAACCATCTCATTCTCCTTCATAGTCGGCTCAGGTGCAACATCATTTGCCTTCAACATGGCCGACTCATTGAAAATGACATCTCTTGAAATAAGGAACTTGGATGATTCGGGACACCACAACTTATATCCATTCACATTTGCGGGATACCCCACAAAAATACACTTCTTCGATCTAGGCTCCAACTTTCCTTCATTCACATGTGCATAAGCGGGACAACCAAACACCCTCAAATTCGAATAATCGGCCGTCTTACCCGACCACACTTCTTCGGGTGTCTTCAACTCAATTGAAGTGGTAGGAGATCGATTTACCAAATAGCAAGATGTGTTAATGGCCTCCGCCCAAAACTCCTTACCCAAACCCGCATTTGAAAGCATACTTCTAGTCCTTTCAAGTAGTATCCTATTCATCCTTTCTGCAACACTATTTTGTTGTGGAGTGTTGACCACCGTCTTGTGCTGAACAATCCCTTCGGCCTTACAAAAATTACCAAACTCACGGTTGCAAAACTCCAAACCGTTATCGGTTCTCAACCTCTTAACTTTCCTTCCCATTTGGTTCTCCAAAAGTGACTTCCATTCTTTGAAGGTGCGAAACACATCACTTTTCTCTTTCAAGAAATAAACCCAAACCTTTCTTGAGAAATCATCAATGAAAGTAAGCATGTAACGAGAACCATTACCTTTGGAAGGCTCACGAGAAGGTCCCCAAAGATCCGAATGGATGTAATCCAGTATACCCTTGGTCGAATGAATGGCTGTGGAGAAGCTCAACCTCTTATGCTTGCCAAATACACAATGCTCACAAAACTCCAAGTTGCCCGTGCATTGGTCACACAACAAGCCTTTCTTGCTCAAAATGGTCATTCCTCGCTCGCTCATATGCCCTAATCTCATATGCCAAAGCCTAGTAGCATCCTCATCCGAGATAGTACTGGAACGTGCAATGGCGGCCGAGCCCGTGACCGTGGAACCTTGTAGGAAATAAAGAGTTCCAATTCTCTTCGCCTTCATGATTGTGAGAGCCCCTTTAGAAACTCTAAGGACTCCACCTTCACTTTGGAACTTACACCCCTTTTCTTCAAGAGACCCCATAGAAATTAAATTCTTAGACAAATCGGGTATATGCCTCACACCCGTCAACCTTCGGACCTTTCCATCATGGAACTTAATTATCACCGAACCAATTCCGGCAACCTTACACATATTGTTGTTCTCCATGAGAACCTTACCATCCGTAGGCTCATAAGTCTCAAACCAATCTCTATTCGGAGTCATGTGTTGTGAAGCACCCGTATCCATCACCCAACAATGTATATCATCAACATTAGTATCTACCACACAAAGAGTATCAACCGTATCACATTCGGCCATATTGGCCTCCTCCGAAGAAAAACCTTTACTATCCGTCTTTTGTTTATTTTTAAGTTTGAAACAATCGGCCTTAATGTGTCCCTTCTTCTTACAATAGTTGCACGTCAAATTCTTGTGCCTAGACTTCGAACGGGTCCTTGTATCTTTCGAGTTTCGGTCCCATGACCTACCTCGATCAACAACTAAACCAACACCTTGGCTCCCTTTCTCATTATTGGTCATTTCACTATCAATGTGCAACTTGATTTGCAAATTGCTCTTAACATCCTCTAGAAAAATTTTATCTCTACTATAAATCAACATGTCTCTAAAAGTCTTGTATGATGCGGGTAATGAGCATAATAACAAAAGGGCTTGGTCCTCATCCTCCAACTTAACATCAATCTTACTTAAATCATTCAAAATAGATGCAAACTCGGTGGAAGTATGCCGTACTTGCATCTCCCTCTTTGAGCCACGAAATCCTGGACCTTTGTTGCCATTTGATCTGCTCCAACTTATAGAGATTGGCGACATTTCCCCGGAGCTCTAATAGCCTGCTCCTTTCTTCCTGAGACAAGACTCTCATCTCTTCCACCCTTTCTAGCTCATTGATTCCTTCCAAGAATGCCTCTTTGGAACGCCAGATGGTCGAGAACCTAGATCGATTCCATCTGCACAGCCATTTTCTCAATCTTCGGATTTTCTCACACCATCGGGATGCAGCGTCCCTGCCAGTAGTTGGGAGCGCACAATTTTCCATTACCATGTGATGAAACCCTGAATTTCCAGCAAGACATAGATCCAATCTCGTCTTATCAATACAGAGAGAGACGGGAACGTCGCAAGACGAAAAGGTGATCTCCATAACCTTTCAAAATTATTACAGGGCCTCTTTGGACGGAAGAATGATTTCAGGATCCCTTTGAGGGAGGATTACTGGTTGGCAGTCCAGCATGATTCAGTGCAAGATCTCGCCACCTTGGAGGAACCGTTCTCGAAAATGGAAGTGAAAAAGGCCATCAACCAGATGGGAGCAGACAAGTCACCTGGGCCAGACGGCTTTCCAATGATGTTCTTCCAAGTGTTCTGGAAAGAAATTAAAGGGGACATTATGGTACTGATGGAGGAATTTTTCCACAACAATCTTAGATTGGGCATGTTCAATTTTGTGGAAGTTGTCCTAATCCCCAAATGGGAGGAGTCTAAGCGCATGGGGGATTTCAGACCAATTAGACTCATTAATTGCTCGGTGAAGATCATCACAAAGGTCCTGGCCATTCGCCTGGGAAGTATAATGGATAATATTATCAACAAAACCTAGACGGACTTCATCAAGGGCAGATGCATCCTAGATTGTGTGGCCACTGCTGAACAAGTTATCCATCACTGCCACACGAGCAATTCTAAGAACTTCCTCCTAAAACTGGATTTTGAGAAAGCATACGACTCCGTCGATTGGGAGTGTTTGCTGGAAGCTCTTAGAGGGAGAGGATTTGGGGCCAAATGGGTAAAGTGGATCAAACAATGCTTACAGACTAGTAAAACGGCAATATCAGTGAATGGGCGTCCAGGTACACCGTTCCCATGCAATAAGGGACTCCGGCAAGGGGACCCGCTATCCCCACTACTATTCACTATTGTTGCAGATGTGCTTAGGGAAATGATAGATAATTGTCAGAGAGTAGGTTGGATTACGCCTGTGGCCAGCAGCACCTCTAATCAAAGGTGCACGATTCTCCAGTATGCTGATGACACCCTACTGTTTAGGAATGAGACCACTTCAGAAATAGTCTGCTTCAAAGGGGTCCTCTACTGTTTTGAAGCCTGGTCAGGTCTCAGGATAAATTTCCATAAGAGTGCACTGATTCCCATCTCTCTGTCCAATGAAGAAGCCCGGGAACATGCCACTATACTAAACTGTATGATGAATGAGTTCCCAATCAAATACTTAGGGCTCCCACTCAGACCAGGGAAACTCACTAAGTCGGACTGGCAGCCAATAATAGATAGGGTGGAGGACAGACTGTCGAGCTGGAAAGGAAAATCGCTGTCACTAGGAGGCAGAGTGATACTCATTAACTCTGTATTGTCTAATCTGCCCATTTACTACATGTCTTTTTTTGAGCTTCCAAAGTGGGTTATCCAAAGAATCGACCGATCCGAAAAAGATTTCTTTGGAAAGGGGTAGATTCCAATAGAGGAGGTTACCACCTGAT
Source organism: Hemerocallis citrina (assembly GCA_017893485.1). NCBI lineage: Eukaryota > Viridiplantae > Streptophyta > Magnoliopsida > Asparagales > Asphodelaceae > Hemerocallis > Hemerocallis citrina. The sequence continues at coordinate 263,030,223 of CM030363.1, forward strand.
CAAATGGAGTATTGCTTGCATGAAGAAGAAGCATGGAGGACTAGGCATCATCGACCTTAGAGATCTGAACCTTGCCCTTTTGGGAAAATGGTGGTGGAAGGTTTTTCACAACGGTGGGGAAGGTTGGCAGGATTTCATTCAACCATACCTTCGGGGAAAAGGTACGAGAAGTCTAGGCTTTCGAGTGGGGGCTAAGGTCTCCCGATTCTGGAAAGGAATTACCAAAGCAAGCGGACCGTTCAACTCAGCAGTTGCATCGACTATAGGTAATGGACGATCCACCAGATTTTGGTGGGATAAGTGGTGTGGTGCTCATTCTCTGAAGGAAACTTTCCCAGAGCTGTTTGCAAAAATGAATCGACCCAATATCTCAGTGGCAGAGACTTGGAAGAGGGAAAATTGGAGGCCGTCGTTCCGAGGAGCTCTTACCCCAGGATTACTTCAGCAACTGCTTGAACTACAAACACACATCACACGGTCCGGGACAATGTGCGCCCAAGGACCAGACCAGATGCGATGGGGATTAGAGACCAAGGGATTTCACGGTCAGATCCCTGTATCATCGAATTCACTTCCGGGGATGCAGACCCAGCTGGGCACAGGTCTTATGGAAGGCGAAAACACCACTGAAAGTCAAAGTCTTCCTCTGGCTGGTGCTCAATAATGCAATCCTCACGAGAGAGAATCTGGCCAAAAGACAACCCCAGATTGCAACTGACTGTGGGTTCTGTAACATGCACACGGAGACTTTGAATCACCTTTTTATTCACTGCCCAAGGAGTAAGGCAACTATAGGAGAGGTTTTAAGGGCCCTAGGAACAAGTGACTACCCCAATGACTATGAGAATTTGTGGATCGGCCCCAAATTCGCAACGAGTCGCCACGAAATGAAGGATGCGTGGTACATTGCCATTGCGGCAACTACATGGGTGTTATGGCTAGACGGAAACAACTTTTATTTTCACGCTTCATGTAGTAGTATTTCTGAAAACCTTACTCATATCATGCATCTTATTTCCTTTTGGGCTACAGCTGCCACCACAGGAGCGAGAGGGAGGATTGCCAGTGTCTTCTAGGTGGAGGATTTTGATGATGAGGAGGTAGATTTTGGGCCAACACTGGACTGAGGGGCGGTGCCACCCATACTCTTCAGAGTATCAATAGCTGCAGTTTCTGCTACTTTGCGTTGATCCACTGTATTTTTGGTTGTTTTTGATGTATGGAGGATTAGACCCACCCCCAGGGTTTTGTTGGGGGTTTATGTTTTATTTCCTGCACTGCTTTTATTTCCTGCTCTGTACTTTTGTAACTATCCCGGTTCACCGGGGTTGTTTTATTAATTTCTTATTAATGAAACAGGGTGGCTTTATTCCACCTTTTTCCTAAAAAAACATTTGCATTAAAACCAAAATACAACATAGTAACAGGATACAAAAGACCAAGCTTCACAAAATTCCAATAGAGAGAATTAGGTAAGTAGCAAGAAAGATTACACCAGTCAAAATAAAGTTCCTACATCTCAGGCATCAAGCACAACTAAAGAACTCTCATCACAAGTAATCTCATTTCTTTCATATGTTGTTTGCAGGGAAGACATCAAAAGCACACTCGTAATGTATTCTTGATCATGTTGAAACAAAGCTAAAATCAATTCCAAAATAGCGGAGATAGGATCAGTACCCAGACTATCAGTAGCACCATTAACAATATCAGCATTGGCAGAGACAGGATTAGGGCGCACCAGGCTAGCCACAACAGAAGTGTCAGAGACAAACAACACAATATGATCATTTAAAGAAGCATTGGACCCAGCAGCAGATGAACTATTATCAGCGGAATCAATAGAAATAGAAGTACCTTGAACTAGAACTGGAGAAATATAGTTAAAAATAAATACAGAGATAGAAAAATCAATAGCATTGAAGTTAATTAGTTTTTGTTTAGCAGGGGAAGAATGTTAATCCAAAAAGATGCAAAATACATTATAAATTCAAGAACTTTAATAATATCAGACTCCTTTTTAAGAAAAAATCTTTTATTTTTCTCATTCCAAATAACCCAAATTAAAGACACCATAAGAATGTCCCACTAAAATCTAAGTCTAACAGAGATCCTCTTCTACCTCCAAATTCCCTACCATGATTTAATCGAGGGAGGATAGCCCTTAATATTCTAGGCCTTCTTAAATGAAATCCAGATATTTCGAACAAATTGACATTTGAGAAATAAATGAGTAGTAGTTTCCATACCAGAAGAACAGATAACACATCTTTGGCCCATTGCCAAATTTCTTTTGTTGAGATTATCAATAGTAAGTAATTTGTTATGAATAGTAAGTCAAATAAGAATTCTCACCTTAAGATGAGAAATGTTTTGCCAAATAAATTTATAGTAAGGGCAAATAATACCACCAGAATTTAAGAAGTTACAAAATGATTTCATAGTAAAAATCCCAGAGGAGCTCCATCTCCATCTAACTTCATCTCTAACCTTCCTGTCATAATTAATCAAAAGGTGAAGTAAATCATTCAAATCATGAGTTTGGAGAAAGAGATAACCTTCTTCGAAAAGAGATATTCCAGACTTTGCCATAAACGTTTCATAGAATAAAGAGAAGAGACAGTGGCATTAGGATAAACAGCTAAATGAAACAACTCAGGATAAGCATAAGATAAAGAACAATCACTTATCCAAATGTTAGTCCAAAATCTAATATTACAACTATCACCACATATTTTTTGAAGACTGCATAGTTTTCTTGACCACGAATTAAGCTACATGTGGATCCGAGTGCTTCATGCTTGTTGGAAATTACTATACATTTAAAACACTTATTTTATTACTTACTATCAACATTTTCTTGTGGCCCAATGGTTAAAGTTTTGGGCTCACATGAGGTTGGAGGATCGATTCTCATCTTTCATATATATATATATATATATATATATATATATATATATATATAAGGAAAGCTTCAGTTGTGCACTCCTCTAGTGCACACGGCATGTGCACTAGGCCTTCGGGCATTCATATCGACGATCCGAACCGTTCACATTGATCTACATATCTAAATTAGTCTAAATATGAAAATTCAAATCATTTGAAATTCATTTGCCCATCCATCACGTGACTATAAAAAAATAATTTTTTTTAGCCATACAATTTTGTTACACTTCAATGGATGGGCAAATGAATTTCAAATGATTTGATTTTACATATTTTGACTAATTTAAATGTGTAGATCAATATGAACGGTTCGGATCGTCGATATGAACGCCCGAAGGCCTGTGCACTAGAGGTAGTAGTGCACACGCCGTGTGCACTAGAGGTAGTGCACAACCGAAGCTTTCCCATATATATATATATATATATATATATATATATATATATATATATATATATATATATATATATATATATATATGTATATATATATATATAGATCACATGCACAAGAGAGACGGCTAGGTTTTACCCTTGCTATCATATTTATAGAGGAGATGAAAGCCTAGGGTTAGAAGGTTTAGGAAATCCTAGTTAAGATAAAATTACAATAATATCCACTATGTATTTGTATTTTGCTTCCCAACTAAAATCTAAATTATTATTAGACCCCTATCACAATATAATTCTACAAGACACCCCTCATTTATCGATATTCACAAACACAACCTTGAAATTCGTGATACCACCTCCATGGGCCAATTTGTAACTTAAACCTTGTTTTCACATTTAACATTTTATAAATCTGACAATGACTCTAAAAAAATAAAATTTGTATATAATAAACAAGGGAATATCTTCTCTTTTAGCAATAGGTTTCCGTATTGCAAATACATGTTCCCATATTTCTAATAAGACACATCCAATGCATCGAGTTATTGGTCTAGAAGGCCTCTCTCTTTGATTTATCAAAATGCACGATATTAAAAAATGACTTCATTATATGCCCAGGATTTAGAGGTCATGTTTATATTGCCTTTAATGATAACACTGTCTTGTGGTTATTTACAAGTGTAATCATTCTTTGTTCCATCAATTCGTACTAAATGGACTAGCACAACAAGTTCGAGTCGACCCTCTCACTTGTTGTGCTACAGTCTGTCAAATAGAATGCTCAGTTCTATTATGGACTATGAATGTGTTCTTTGTGCATACACTTAATTACTATGCAGCATGGACCTTGTTGATGTACAATATCATTATTTGTGAATAAACCAAAAATTTCTTTATAAATAAAATAACAAATAAATAAATTTATTTTTGTCTAATCATATAACCCTACAACTCCCACTTACACTCACAGTTTAAAGATAAACTTTGAGGGCATACTAATAATCACTCAAAAAATAGCAATCTGATCCCTCTTAAGATCCATGCTGCCCAGGTGAGACTCAAAACTCTTTTGCGGCAATGTCTTTGTAAAAGGATCTGTGACGTTATTAGCTGTTGGTATCTTAGTTATAGCGATTTCTCCAGTGTTGACCAAATCTCTGATGATGTGATACTTCCGCTTAATGTGTTTTTTCATCTTGTGATTTCTTGGTTCCTTGGATTGTGCAATTGCACCAGTTTTGTCACAATATAAATTCATAGGTGACAATGCCAATGGTACAACTCCAAGATCTGAAAGAAACTACTATCTGAGCTATACTGCTTCTTTAGCTGCTTCAGGCGTAGCCACATACTCATTTTCCATGGTGGAATCAGCAATACAAGATTGCTTCACACACAATACAAGATTGCTTCACACTCCTCCAACTAATGGCCCCTCCACCCAAGGTGAAAACATATCCAGAACTAGACTTACTAGCATCTTTGTCTGATTGGAAATCAGAATCGGTGTAACCTCTTGGTGACAATTCGGAACTGCTGTACACTAACACAATCTTTTGTAGCATTGAGATACTTCAATATGTGTTTAACAGATAACCAATGTTCGAAGCCTGGATCTGATTGATACCTGCGACCATGCCAACTGCGTAACAGATGTCTGGTCGTGTACAAAGCATAGCATACATAGGACTTCCTACTGCTGATGCATAAGGAACTGATCTCATTTTCTCTCTTTCCTCATCAGTTTTTGGACACTGCTCATTGGAAAGAGGTATTCCATGTCTAAAAGATAAAAGACCTTTACTGGAATTTTGCATGCCAAAACGAACCGGTATCTTATCTATATACACAGCTTGGGAAAGTCCAATTTTTCTTTTCTGGCGATCTCGAAAGAGCTTAATGCCAAGAATATAACTGGCTTCTCCTAAGTCCTTCATATCAAACTATTTTGACAACCAAATCTTGATCGTTGTCATGACTCCTACATCATTACCAATGAGCAAAATGTCATCAACATAAAGAATTAAAAATACCACTATGCCCACAATCTTTTTGTACACACAATGTTCATCTTCATTTTTATCGAAACCATAGGACTTTATCTTTTGATCAAAGCACATGATCCAACTCCTAGATGCTTGTTTTAGTCCATAAATGGATCTATCCAACTTGCATACTTTATCCTCTTGGCCCTTAACTATGAAACCATCTGGTTGAGACATGTAAATCTCTTCTTCAAGACGCCCATTTAAGAATGCGGTCTTGACATCCATTTGCCAAATTTTATAATCGAAATGAGCTGCAATGGATATGAGAATTTGAATAGATTTCAACATAGCCACTGGCGAAAAGGTTTCTTCATAATCAATGCCTTCCTTTTGATTAAAACCCTTTGCCACTAATCGTGCATTGAAGGTGTCAACCTTCCCATCTACTCCTCTCTTTCTCTTGTATACCCACTTGCATCCAATAGGTTTAATATTTGCAGGTGGTTCTACAAGGTTCCATACTTTGTTAGAGTACATAGAGTCCATTTCTGATTTCATGGCCTTTTACCAGGATTCTGAGTCAACATCTTTAAGTGCCGCTTTGTAGTGTCTAGAATCTGAGTCATGCTCATCAGGGATGGGCCTGGAGGCTTCCCCCAAAAGCATGTATCTGCCAAGTAGTCTGATTTCTCTCCCACTACGACGAAGTACCGGTGCAATATTAGAATTTTTTGTGGTAACTAAAGTAGTATCAGGTAAATTTGCATCTATACTATCAGGATTTGGTGTCGGATTATCTGACAACTCATGCAAAATCAAGTCACTTCGTGAAATATGTTTCATCACATAGTCTTCCTCTAGATAAACAACATGTGTTGAAAAAAATACTTTCTGTTCACTAGGACTATAGAACATGCCTCCACGAGTTCCTTTTGGATACCCAATGAACAGACAAGCTTCTAATCTGGTTTCCAGCTTATCTGGTTGTTGCTTCCACACATATGCAGTACAACCCCATATACGCAAATATTGTATATTTGGTTGTCTCCCACTCCATAACTGAGTAGGTGTGCTATCAACAGCCTTAGATGGAACCAAGTTCAAAAGATAAATTGCTGTAAGTAGGGCATATCCCCAAAAAGATATAGGTAATGTAGCGTAACTCATCATCGATCTAACCATATCAAGTAAAGTCCTCTTCCTCCTCTCAACCACACCATTCTGTTGGGGACAGTTAGGTGCAGATAACTATGGTACAGTTCCACACTGCGTAAGATAATCCCGAAACTCACTAGAGAGGTACTCTCCACCTCAATCTGATCGATGAATCTTCAAGTGTTTACCTTGTTGCTTTTCATTTTCTATCTTAAACTTCTTAAATTTCCCAAAAGTTTCAGACTTGTGACGCATTAGGTATATATAGCCATATCTTGAGTAATCATCTGTGAAAGTCACAAAATACTCATAGCCTCCCTTTGCACTAGTGCTCATAGGTCCGCATATATTTGTGTGTACCAATTCTAAAGGTTCTTTGGCTCTATGTCATTTTCCAGAATACGGTCTTCTAGTCATTTTCCTTTGCAAACAAGATTCACAAACTGGCATAGGCTCCTCTGCCAAGGGACCCAAAGATCCACTTTTCACCAATTTGTCAAGCCTATCAGGGTTAATATGTCCTAGACGTAAGTGCCAAAAAGCCTTAGAATTACTAGAAGGTATTTTTCTTTTGTTTGATATATTACTAGATAAGACATTAGTTTCATTAATAGACAGTTTGAAAGAAATAGTATGAAGCAAATATAATTCATCTTTTATTATACCAGAACAAATAAACTTGTCATTCTTACGAACTATGGCTTTGTCATCAAATAAGTAGAATATCTATGTTTCCCTAAAGATTTAACTGAAATTCAATTTTTCCTCATATCTGGAACATAAAGAACATTATTCACAACTAAAGATCTTCTATCACTAAACTGCAAATCAACAGATCCTACTGCTACAGCTTTGACTCGATGTTGCGATCCTAAATAAATGCCAACTTCGCCATCACTTAGTTCCTTTGTTGTCTTGAACTCCTGCATGGAATTACAAACATGGTCAGTGGCTCCTGAGTCAAAACACCAAGTGTCTATAGAATTTTCCATAAAACATGTTTCAACAACTAGTGATTCAGGTATATCTGATTTGGCATTTTTCTTTGCCAGATACTTCACGCAATTACCTTTCCAATGCCCTTTGATACCGCAGTGGAAATATTTTTCCTTTGGTTTATTCTCCTGATTCACAAGCTTTGTTGGTTTCCCAGAACCAGACTTAGCATTAAATTTTTTGCCTTGCTTCTTCTTTCCTATCTTACCTTTCGGTTTGATAGAAGAAGTTTCACCATTGAAAACACTACTTTTTGGCTTAACGATAGCTTCAGCCACAATCAACTCATTCATCAGTTCGGAAAGGGACATATCCATTTTGCTCATATGGAAATTGAGTGTGAACTGATTGAATGAGTGTTGTAGCGTCTGAAGGATCATGTCAACTTGGGTTTCCTTATTGATTATTGCACCAAGAATCTGAAGTTCATTAAGGAACCCCATCATTTTCAAGGCATGCTCACAAACAGGAGTACCCTCAGCCATCTCAGCATTCATTATTTCTTTCATCGCAACTTGCATTGCGGCTTGCGATTGACTGGAAAATATCTCTTTTAAGCTGGTTATCATATCTAAAGCATACGACATTTCATTATGTTGATGTTGAAGCATATTTGACATGGACGTCAAAATATAACATTTAGCTATGTCATCAGCCTTAACCCATGCTTCATGATAATCAAAATATTCCTGGAAAGTTTCATCCGTGGGCTCATCAGGTTTCTTTTCTAAAAGTATAAATTTGTAATTCTGAGAGGTAAGAACAATGACAAGATTGCATTTCCAGTCAACATAATTAGGTCCTTCTAACTTATTGTCTTTAAGAATCATAAAGAGTGGGTTCATGCCGGAAGACATCTGAAATAATTTAAAATAATATAAGAACTAGAGCAAAAATGGTTTGAACAAAACTTTTTAAATTCTCATCATAATCAATATGGGTTTCCTCAAACCATAAACTTATAGAGAAAATCGGATGACTAGTCCTATGATTACAAATTTTCGTTGGGAAAATTTGCTCCCACTAACTAGTGGGAAACCCACTAATTTTCTTAGACTTGATATGTCAAATTAATATCCGATTTCTTTGGCCTCTAATACTTAACGATAAACATCCGTTGGGGAGTTTACCATTATTTCGTGTGCACCATTATCAAGAATCTAAAATTGATTGCATGAATTAAGTCATCGATGGGAGAATCCCTTTTCATGCTACCAATTCATATTCTAACTTAAAGAAATTCACACTTATAGTCCATGTTAAGTACCTTCCGTTAGGGAGCTTCACAAAGGAAGACAATGTACCGTTTCAATACTATTGTGAATAGATAATGGAAGGTTATGAGTTTTTTTAAATGAGGAAATTAAAGGAAATATCTGTTTTAGCTCAATTAACATTCAATGCAATTTAAAACAGAAATAGCAACAAAAATAAATGCATTCATCCCTCATCCAAATACATGGCCAGAACAATATTTAGATGTATCCCTGCAATAGAGAACCTAGAGATCCAGTCTTCATGTCCTTCTTCTTTGTTTTGTCTTTGCTTCATCGATATTTACAAAATTTAAACTAGCTCAACGTAAGAAGGCTTACAAACATAAGGAGGTTTACATCAATGAACAACAAAACTATCTCAACATAAGGAGGTTTACATCGATGAACAACAAAATAAAAAATAACAAGTTCTGGCCATGGAGGATTTCTCACAAACATACACATACATCTACAAGCAGTATAATAATGCAAGGCAACGGAAAACAAAAATTGTACAATCCTATAATTATAACTGCTTCTACCAATATCATCTAAGATATCAAAATATCAAATTAATACCAATAAGTAAAAAGATCTAAAAATCATGAATAATTATTAGATCTAAACTTATATTTAAAAAAATGAAATCTAGATTATTGATATAGTTAATAATAAAAAATTTGAAACCAATTTAGTGCAAAAAAAAATTAACAGAATCAACTTCCATTGACAACAGGCGATCTAAAAAAAATCTGATCTCATCAACCCCCAACCAGATTGATTATACCAAGCTTCCAGAATTGATTATATAATCTGATTGTAACCAGATTGATTATACCAAACTTTCAGTAACCAGATTGAATGAGTTGATTGTAATACGATTTATATGATTGATTAACCAATCAATGAATGATCCACAAATAATCAATAAATGATTCCAAGGGTCTGGAGCATGGCCGCTGGACTCCCCATCAAATTTTTTTTTAATTTTTTTTTAATTTTTTTTTTAAATTTCAATGGGTCTGGAGTACGGCCGCTGGAAACCCCCATCAGCCGATCTCAATTTAAAAAAAAAAAAAAAAAAATTTAAAACTAATAAGAATCAATTAGATGATTTATTAAAATTAGATTAAAGTTTCTGATACCCTGTTGGGATTTTGGCTCACAATGATCTAATATTTAATCCAATCTCAAATAAGATAATAAAAACAAAAATCAATAAGTTTTACCTTCAAAATTTGATTTATTGTTTATTTTTATCCTTCAATTCTAACTCTAGTTCTTCCTCTTATTTTCTTCTATATCCTAGTGAGAGGCACAAGAAAGACGGCTAAGTTTTAGCTTTGCTCTCATATTTATAGAGAAGATGAAAGCCTAGGTTAAGAACTTTAGAAAATCCTACTTGTGATAAAATTACAATATTGTCTACTATGTATTTGTATTTTGCTTCCAAACTAAAATCTAAATTATTATTAGACCCCTGTCACAATATAATTCTACAAAACACCCCTCATTTACCGATATTCACAAACGCATCCTTGGAATTCGTGATACCACCTCCATGGGTCAATTTGTAACTTAAACATTGTTTTCACATTTAACCTTTTATACAATCTGACAATGACTTTTAAAAAAAAATTGTATATAATAAAATATTTTTTCTGTAAAATATACCCATGGAATTTTACTGTCAGATTATAACCTTCGTTAAATGAACAAGGGAATATCTTCTCTTTTAGAGATAGGATTCCGTATTGCAAATACATGTTCTCATATTTCTAATAAGACACATCCAATGTATCGAGGTATTGGTCTAGAAGGCATCTCTCTTTGATTTATCAAAATGCATGATAATAAAAAACGAGTTCACTATATGCTCAGGATTTAGATGTCATTTTATATTGTCTTTAACGATAACACTGTCTTATGATTATTTACAAGTGTAATTATTCTTTGTCCCATCAAGTTCGAGTCGACCCTCTCATTTGTTGTGCTATAGTCTGCCAAATAGAATGCACAGTTCTATTATAGACTGTGAATGTGTTATTTATGCATAAACTTAATTACTATGCAGCATGGACCTTGTTGATGCACAATATCAATATTTGTGAATAAACCAAAAATTGCTCTATAAATAAAATAACAAACAAATAAATTTATTTATGTCTAATCATATAACACTACAACTGAAGCCGTTGTTTGGAAACAAACCCTTGAAAACGGGACCCGTTTTCAATGAAGCATTGCCCTATTTATCTATCTTTGACCGAGCCGGGCATTAGGGCCTTGGGGGTCTCTTAAAAAAATTGTTTTTTATTATTGTTATTATTATTATTATTTTTCCAGATTTCCAACAGCTACTAGCTGTTTTTTACCAATAAAAAAAATTCAATGAAACGTTTTTCTTTCCTTTGGTTATAAAAAGAGGATTTTTGTTGAAAAAAAAATGTAGAAAAAACTTCCTCTATTCTCAAATATTTTTCCAATTATTGACAAATTTTTTCATTGACTGGTGCATGCTTGGTACGTGTTGCTATTGGGGTATCTGACAACACTGTAAACAGAAGCTTGTTGTATCCTAGGGGAAGTATTTGGTGATCAACAATTCATCTCCAGAATCGGCTGAGTAGCTTCTTAAAGAAAGTGCAACCCACGCCTTTGTTGAATTCTAACAGCGGAATAAATTCAACAATGACTACGAGATGCAAGAACTATAGAATCAAAACAAGAGAATAAAGGACAACCAAAAGCAACACACAAGAACACACAAGGTTTTTATCGCGGTTCACCCAAACAATGGCTACTTCCCCTCGCAAAGACACTCCTGCGATTTTCACTAGAAATATAAAGATTAGGTTTACAAATCTCTCAAGAACTCACCCCCAAGGTGAAGGGTTTCTCTCTATCTCCCTCTCTTTTAATGACGGCTGGTAGATCTCTCTTTTCTTTTTTCATAACCCTAAAATCGTACACAATATAATATATATCGGATTCCGCAACTTTCCATCTCAGCCGCTCATCATTCAGCGTCAGGACGGTCGACCGCAATATCATGTCAGTCAACCGGTCTTTCCTTCGACTGAACGAGTTCCAACAGAGTGCAGGTCGGTCGACTGCGCGGTCGACCGGTCACTCCTTCAAGATTCCAGGTTGAACCAGAGAGCGAGACAATCGACTGCGCGGTCGATCGGTCATCGGTCGGGGGTGCGGTCAACCGCAACTCTGCTGTAGCCTCCAACTACTCTTGACCTCTTGCTCCCACTTTGACTCTCCTTCTCGCCTATCTTCTTCAACCTATTATCGTGTATTGGATCCACAAACCCCAACAATCTCCCACTTGGAGACATATACACGAAGTCTCTAACATGTTCTTCATTCTTCCATTGGCCTAGTCTATGCCTGTGCCTCTGCGAGTCTCCTCAACAATTAACCTGGAGACAATCCGATAGCGATATAGCAAAACTGATGTTTCTTGCTATCCACCACCTTAGTGAGCATGTCTGCCGGATTCTTAGTGCCAAGAATCTTAATTAGCTTCAACCATTTCTTCTCAATCGCCATTCTGACAAAATGATATCTCATTTGAATGTTCCGAGTCCTAGAGTGACATGTCGTGTTTTTGACCAAGAAAACTGCACTTTGACTATCACACCAGAGTTCACCTATGGGTTGCTTCCTGCCTAACTGTTTCATAAGCTCCGAAATCCACAACATGTCTTTCGTCGCTTCTGTAAGTACCATATACTCTGACTCCGTGGTTGAATGTGCCACAACCTTTTGTAACTGCGAAGCCCAACTAACAGTTGTTTCACCAACTGTAAATACATACCCTGTGGTACTTCTGCAACCATCACGATTGCCCAAAAAATCCGCATCTACATAACCATGTATATGCAAAGAATCTCTCCCAAAACAAAGAGAGTGATCTGAAGTACCTGCTAGGTATCTAAGAATCCACCTTACTGTATCCCAGTGCTATTTACCTGGATTCTTCATGTAACGGCTGACAACTCCCACTGCTGGTGCGATATCTGGTCTTGTAAACACCATCGCATGCATCAAACTCCCAACGACTGAGGCATAAAGAATATCAGCCATTTCCTCCATCTCTGCCTCTGTTTTAGGACACAAGTCCATTGATAACTTAAAGTGAGCAGCCAAGGGACAAGTGACTGGCCTCGCGCCATCCATATTGAATCTCTTCAACACCTTCTTCACATAGTCCGCTAGAGATAGCCAAAGCTTCTTGCTTCTCCTGTCTCTAATGATCTTCATACCGAGGATTTGCTTTGCTTCACCCAAGTCCTTTATTGAAAACTCTGAAGCTGGCATCTTTTTTACTTTCTTGATCTTCTCCATACATGAACCTGCTAACAGCATGTCGTCCACATACAACGCCAAGGTAACTGTATCATTGTCTTCATATCTACGAACATACACACAATGATCCGTTTTGCACCTATCGAAACCTTTTGCTCTCATGAACCAATCAAACTTCAAGTACCATTGCCGCGGTGCTTGTTTGAGCCCATAAAGACTCTTCTTCAATCGACATATCATGTCTTCCTTTTCTTTAGCTTCAAAACCTGTCGGTTGTTTCATGTACAGCTCTTCTTTGATATCACCATGAAGAAATGCTGTCTTTACATCCAACTGCTCTAAGTGCAAGTCTTCAACTGCCACAATACTGAGCAGAACCCTAATAGAAGCCATCTTCACAACCGGTGCAAAGATCTTACTATAAGCAACATCATGTCGGTCGACCGGTCTTTCCTTCGACTGCACGAGTTCCAACAGAGTGTTGGTTGGTCGACTGCGCGGTCGACCGGTCACTCCTTCAAGACTCCAGGTTGAACCAGAGAGCGGGACGTTCGACTACGCGGTCGACCGGTCGTCGGTCGGGGGGTGCGGTCGACCGCAACTCTGCTGTAGCCTCCAACTACTCTTGACCTCTTGCTCCCACTTCAACTCTCCTTCTCGCCTATCTTCTTCAACCCATTATCGTGTATTGGATCCACAAATCCCAACAGCCTTGAGCCGTCCTAACAATTTCTTCCTGTTGTAGTTCAAAGCCGCTCGCTTCAATCCATTCCAGAAAGTTGATTTGGGCATTCGGGTCTACTAGTTATTTTTATTATTTCAACAATGCTTGACCCCATTTTAATGATAAAAGATTTATTCATGATTTACATAAGCCTATTTGTTCCGTTTATAGTTTTTTACAAATTCTTTTTCGATTCTGGTTACTGGTGCTTCACAACCTTCTTATTGCATCTGGTAAATGAAACATGAGATCAGGCATTGTAAGTGTTAACTTCGTGCATTAGATTCATTAAGTTCTGTTAGTTCCTATTCTCCTCCATTTCCCCTCCCCCCCCCCCCCCCCCCCCCCCCCCCCCCCCCCCCACCACACACACACACACACACACACAGAAATTGAAAGAACATCAGAGCAGGCATTGTAAGTATTATCTTCATCATGCAGCAAGGAACCGATAAAGAATATAGCAGATCCTGCTTGTTCTGCAAATGACTACTTCAAAGCAAAGCACATTTTATGGAGGTTTATCTTTAATTGTTTTTTCCATGAATCTTTTAAACTAAATGAAATTAGCGGTGTTATACATTTTGATCATATATGTTAGACATTGCAATTGGTAGTTAACAATAGAATGTTCTGGCTTCTCTCTAGAAATCTTCTTTTAGCTGATATGGTTCTAATACTAATTACTAAACTTTTTGTGTCAAATTATAAGAACTTGAGAATTACAGAATTACCAAAGCACAAACTATAAAATATCATTTTCTGAGTGCAATTACAAATATTCGTCACCTCAGAGTAACCCTAAGCTGGCATGCTGGCATGAGATTTATTCTTAAGCAAATGCATAGGAGGGGGAAATTATAAATTTCTTCTTATGAAGACAATGAAGAGAAGTTATATATAAGTAGTAATACATCGAAGCTCCCTTATTGTGTTTATACTGGATTGAATTATAATTAGTAAGAAGCAGTACATTGGAAGAGAAATCATATAAGGGGTTGGGTTCAATCCAGTACGTAGTAGTACCATCATTCTCTTATAACTCGATCGGTCTAGGGCACCCTGTAGGATGTCCATCAAGAAGCTGTTAGATGGGGTGATGGAAAACCATAACCAAAGCAGTTCATAAATCAGAGCAAGTCCTTGAGTGTAGTTACAGATACTGCTGGTCTTTCCTGCAAAAATACATAGCCACACACAAGAAGCATTAGTTTTGATATAAGTTTTTAATAACTTTTGCCAGTAATCAATCTTCTAAACTTATATATATATATATAGAGAAAGGTTCGGGTGAGAACCATTCCCTGGGGTGAGAACCTAAGGGCCTATCCCAGCCATTCATCTGTGTAATCTTAACGGTCAAGATTTTTTAAAATTAAACAATAAGATTAATTAATTTCTGCATTAAGATGTCAATCCCTTTAATTAAGGGATGGGGACCGCGTAATAAAAGGAATGAAAGATCACAGATTATTAGGCAACATATATTGCCTTTTTTTATTTTATTTAAAAGGAATGTAGATCACAGATTATTAGGCAACATATATTGCCTTTTTTATTTTATTTTTAGCCGAACCACAATCTTCATCAGGATGAACAACATTTGTTGCTACGTACAATGTTGCTAAATATGAAATTTTTATCTACTTACAATACAGTCAGTTGCTATATAGTGAACGAATTGGTGAAGGAACGAATTGGTGATGATTCTGAAGTTGCTATTAAATTGGGATACAAAATCTTCTCGAATAGCAACTGTAATAATTATAAATAGCAGCTGTAATAATTATAAATAGCAGCTGTAATAATTATAAATAGCAACTGAAATAATTATAAATAGCAACTGAAATTGGTGAAGGAATACTATAAATAGCAACTGAAGTTAAAATTATAAATAGCAACTCAAGTTGCTATTGTATCTACTTACAATACAGTCAGTTGCTATATAGTGAACGAATTGGTGAAGGAACGAATTGGTGATGATTCTGAAGTTGCTATTAAGTTGGGATACAAAATCTTCTCGAATAATAACTGTAATAATTATAAATATCAACTGAAATAATTATAAATAGCAACTGAAATTGGTGAAGGAATACTATAAATAGCAACTGAAGTTAAAATTATAAATAGCAACTGAAGTTGCTATTGTATCTACTTACAATACAGTCAGTTGCTATATAGTGAACTAATTGGTGAAGGAACGAATTGGTGATGATTCTGAAGTTGCTATTAAGTTGGGATACAAAATCTTCTCGAATAGCAACTGTATAATTATAAATAGCAACTGAAATAATTATAAATAGCAACTGAAATAATTATACAGCAATACCTGACCACTTAAACAGCAACTGTAATAATTATAAATAGCAACTGTAATAAACAGTAACTGTAAAGAACGAAATGGTGAATGATTCTGCAGTTGCTATTAATTTGGGAAACAAAATCTTCTCCAATATTTTACGGGAATAAATTATTTTTGCCTTAACCGTCGCACACAAAAAAAGGCAATTTATAATTATTCCTTTTATTACGCAGTCCCCATCCCTTAATTAAAGGGATTGACATCTTAATGCAAAAATTAATTAATCTTATTGTTTAATTTTAAAAAATCTTGACCGTTAAGATTACACAGATGAATGGCTAGGATAGGCTCTTAGGTTCTCACCTCAGGGTTGGTTCTCACCCGAACCGACCCCTATATATATATATATATATATATATATATATATCTTAAATGTTTCACCAACGAACTTTTGTGTTTTGACAAAGATGCATTCACTTGATGAGTATATATTAAGGGTACTTGATCTTATTTTGAAGTATATTTGATGTAATTTACAGAGGTTAATAGATTTTGGTTTCTTTCGTTTTTCAGTTTTCGTTATCCACTGTCACTTGTAAGTAATATCTGAGTGTGTGAGTTTATACATATTGACTCATAGTTCTTATATATATGTAAAAAAGTTAAATTTGGAATTGACTAGTACCAGGGTCATATACTACTCCAGAGCTTGATAGATCTTAAGAATGAAACATCTGAATATTGGATACAGAGGAAGTGTTACTGACCAGAAAAGGCTGTTACATGCTCTGTCTTCAGATTGTATGAGTTATTCAAAGTCATTACCTTTTTAATTATTCTCGCAGTATTTCTTTAAGAGAAATAATGAAGCCAGTTTCAATAATTGTCATTTTTTGGATCATAGTAATCATTATTATTTTAATTCCAGGTAGAATGACTGCAATTGACTACTAGTATAAGTTCATTCACCAAAACTGAGGAAGCACGAACTATGGCATTTCAAGTTGATAGTGTTTAGTTTGTGTGTATTTGTAATTGAGGCACAAAATGGATCAAGAGAGCAAAAGTTTCACACACCTGAACTGCTGCTATGTTGGAGTTGTTACCCTTTAAAGGGCGCCCGTGCTCATCATAGAGAATGAGCCCACTAAACCTCGGCAACTCACACCTCTCCCCCATCAGTATCTTCCTTTGCCACAACGGTGGTGTAGTAGTAGTCGCCGCAGTTGTCACCATCATCATTGCCATCCCTCCTCCACTCCCCTCCTGTTTCCCCTTCTGCACACTCTCTGGCACATTCACCGGATCTGCTACTTCGTTCTCATCACCCCATTTCGACCAACACACCATGGCTTTCTTGATGATCCCAGCCAAATGCGAATCTGCGCTACTAGTAGGCATTACTCCCTCCACTCGGTTCCTACATTCTTCGCTCCGCATCCTTCTCTTCCTCACTGCCGCAGAAGCACATAGCCCGACGACAAAGACCGCAATGAAAATGCAGAAGAGAATGAGGGGTCCATGTGTGGAGAAACTCCCCTGGTGTTCCGGATCCGTATCGGTGTCCATTGTGTGATTTGGCTATGGAACTAGGGAAGAGCTAAAAGAATGAAGTGACGAGCGAGGCAGGCAGTGTTGGTGATAGATATCTTTTGGTAGAGTAATAAATGGACACTTTGTTGCTTGTTGAGGTACCCGTGAGGAGTGCCGCTATCCAAGCTTTTTTTCTGAGTTTGAAGTGCATTACTGTTTTGGTTGCAGTTGCAGGATGTTAACGTTGGGAATGTTTCAAGATTGGGAAAAGATTCAGGTTTGAATTTTTGAGAGATTATTCTGGGTGGGCTTCGTTTCTTTTGGACTCTTCACAAGTGTAGAAGCATAGATAGCTTTGGAATCCAGTGACTTACTACAGGTTACTATTGTATGAATCAATAGGGTTGTATGATGTTTCATATTGAGATGTTTACAGCAAAAAGAAATTGAAAAACAGATTTTATGTTTTCTTTTTTTCTTTTTTTCTTTTTTCTCCTTTTCTTTTATTTTTAATGAACAAAATTTATGTTGGGCTCGTATGGATACTGCGCATGATTGTAGGCAGTGTGTAATCACTTACCATAATGTATCAATGATAAATTTCTGGTTATAGCCACAACTGATTTTAAAAAGGGTGAACACCACAAATTTGCTGAATTGAATTAGACAATTAGACTTATCAGAAAACCCAACCTGTGCACTTTCTGTTGAATTCTAACTGCGGAATAAACTCAACAACGACGACGAGATGCAAGAACTTGAATCAAAACAAGAGAAGAAAGAACAACAAAAAACAACACACAAGAACACACAAGATTTTTATCGAGGTTCACCCAAAACAATGACTACTTCACCACGCAGAGGCACTCCTGCGATTTCCACTAGAAATATGAAGATTAGGTTTACAAATCTCTCAAGAACTCACCCCCAAGTTGTAGGGTTTTTCTCTCTATCTCCCTCTCTCTTAATGACGGCAGGTAGATCTCTCTTTTCTTTTTTCAAAACCCTAAATCGTACACAGTACAATATATATAGGATTGCACAACTTTTCATCTCAGCCGTTCATCAATCAGCGTCGGGACGGTCGACCGCACCATCTTGATGGTCGATCGGTCTTCCCCTTCGACTGCACGAGTTCCAACAAAGAGCGGGTCGGTCGACTGCGCGGTCGACCGATCACTTCTTCAAGACTGCAGGTTGAACCAGAGAGCAGAACGGTCGACTGCGCGGTCGACCGGTCGTCGGTCGGGGGGTGCAGTCGATCACGCTATCGACCGCAACTCTGCTGTAGCCATTTGCTCCCACTTCGACTCTCCTTCTCGCCTATCTTCTTCAACCTCATTATCGTGTATTGGATCCACAAACCCCAACAATCTCCCACTTGGAGACATATACACGAAGTCTCTAACCTATTCTTCATTCTTCCATTGGCCTAGTCTAGGCCTGTGCCTCTGCGAGTCTCCTCAACAATTAACCTAAAAACAATTCGATAGCGGTATAGCAAAACTGATGTTTCTTGGTATCCACCAGCTTAGTGAGCATGTCCGTCGGATTCTTAGTGCCAAGAATCTTAGTTAGCTTCAACCATTTCTTTTCAACCGCCATTCTGACAAAATGATACCACATTTGAATGTGCCGAGTTCTAGAGTGATATGTCGAGTTTTTCGCTAAGAAAACTGCACTTTGACTGTCACATCATAATTCACCTATGGATTGCTTCCTATCCAACTATTTCATATGCTCCAAAATCCACAACATGTCTTTCGTCGCTTCCGTAAGTGCCATATACTCTGCCTCCGTGGTTAACTGAGCTACAATCTTTTGTAACTACGAATCCCAACTAACAGTTGTTCCACCAACTGTAAATACATACCCTGTAATACTTCTGCAACCATCACGATCGTGCGAAAAATCTGCATCTACATAACCATGTATATGCAAAGAATCTCCCCCAAAACAAAGAGAGAGATCTGAAGTACCTGCTAGATATCTAAGAATCCACTTTACTGCATCCCAATGCTGTTTACCTAGATTCTTCATGTAGCGGCTGACAACTCCCACTGCTTGTGCGATGTCTGGTCTGGTAAACACCATCACATACATCAAGCTCCCAACGGCTGAGGCATAAGGAATAGCAGTCATTTTCTCCATCTTCGCCTCTGTCTTAGGACACAAGTCCATCGATAACTTGAAGTGAGCAGCCAAGGAACAAGTGACTTGCCTCGTACCATCCATATTGAATCTCTTCAACACCTTCTTCACATAGTCCGCTTGTGATAACCAAAGCTTCTTGCTACTCCTGTCTCTGGTGATTTTCATGCCGAAAATTTGCTTTGCTTCACCCAAGTCCTTCATTGAAAACTCCGAAGCTAGCATCTTTTTCACTTCCTTGATCTTCTCCATATATGAACCTGCTAACAGCATGTCGTCCACATACAACGCCAAGGTAACTGTATCATTGTCCTCATATCTACGAACATACACACAATGATCCGTTTCACACCTATCGAAACCTTTTCTTCTCATGAAGCAATTAAACTTCAAGTACCATTACCGCGGTGCTTGTTTGAGCCAATAAAGACTCTTCTTCAATCGACATACCATGTTTTCCTTTTCTTTAGCTTCAAAACCTGTGGGTTGTCTTATGTACAATTCTTCTTCGACATCACCATGGAGAAATGCTGCCTTTACATTCAACTGCTCTAAGTGCAAGTCTTCAACTACCACAATACTGAGCAGAACTCTAATTGAAGCCATCTTTACAAGTGGTGCGGGATCTCACTATAATCAACACCTTCTCTTTTAGAGAATTATTTTACAACAAGCCTTGCTTTCCATCTGCCTCATCTTTGACTCTGAAAACCCATTTGTTCATAAGAGCATGCTTCCCTACAGGTAACTTGGTCAACTCCCAAGTTTGGTTCTGTTCCAAGGAGCTCATCTCGTCCTTTATGGCTAACTCCTACTGAATTTGAGCTCCATCCCTTAAAGCCTCCTCATGAGTCTTTGGCTCTCCCAAATTCTTGTACAGAACATGCTCGTGAACAACACTAGCTGATGGATCAAATATCCTGGTTGGCCTCCTCTCTCGTGTCGATCTCCTCAATGTGGGAACCGGTTCACTGACCGGTTTAGGTTCTCCGAACTGTTTTGGCTGTACCTGTTCGTCTTGGATAACCTGCTCATTTCCAACAGGCTCACCATTAGCCTCATGTGCTTTCTGTAGTACCTGTACCTGCTGCTGCACTGTAGGACCCCCACCACTAGGGCCACCTTCAGAATCAGAATCTGAGTCTAAGTCTGAACCCCAATCTGATTCTGAACTGGTTGTACTGTCTTGACCTGTGTGCCTGTCCTTGTATAGGATCTCTTTATTGAACACTACATTCCTACTGCGAATGACTTTGTTATCCACAAAATCTCAAAGTTTGTAACCATACTCATCGCCACTATACCCAATGAATACACACCTCATGGACTTTGAGTCCAAGTTCTTTCTTTTTTCCCTGTCAATTAGTGCATATGTCATACAACCATAAACTTTCAAATGCAAATAATTAACAGTTTTACCTGATCATAGTTCTTCTGGAATGGCTCCATCAAGGGCACTAGACAGGCAACAGTTAATCAAGTACATCGCTGTATCAACTGTAGCGGTCCAAAGATCGACCGGAAGACCCGCATGAAGTCTCATGCATCTCGCCCTTTCGAGTATCGTGCGGTTTATCCTTTCTGCTACACCATTCTCCTGTGGAGTCTTAGGAACTGTCTTGATTCCTCTGATACCTTTCTTTGCCAGATAGTTAAAAAACTCTTTGCTTGTGTACTCACCTCCGTTGTTTGACTTTATTGCTTTCACCTTGCAACCCGTCTCATTCTCAACCCTGACCTTCCAAGCTCTGAATGTCTCAAAAACTTCTGAATTCTCGCGAATTGCATAAACCCAAACCTTTCTTATAGCATCATCGATGAATGTGACGAAATATCTCTTACCACCATAAGAGAATTTCTGAGCTGGACCCCACACATCTGGATGTACCAACTCTAGCTTTGCAAGCTTCTTTTCACGCCCACCCAACTGAAAGCTAACTGTCTTCTGTTTTTCCATCACACAATTCTCACAAAAATCTATCTCAACCTTCTTCAGCCCCGACAAAAGATCCCTAGAACAAAGCGGCTTGACACCTTTTTCACCAAGGTACCCCAACCTGACATGCCATAGAATTGAAGAGGAACTACCTACTGATGTTGTAGCAATGATATCACCTGAATCACCTCCCCTGAGTAAGTACAATGTGTCACCACGCTTTCCTTTTGCCACCAACCTGGCACCTATAGTCACCTTCCATTCTCCATACCCAAAAGTTGTTGTAAACCCTTCTTTGTCTAGTTTGCTAGTTGAGATCAAGTTTTTCTTCAAGCTCAGAATATGTCTTGTATCATATAAGACCAATTGCCCACCATTGCGAGTCTTCAATCACACAGTGCCTCTAACTACAACTGGACATATCTGCCCATTACCAACTGAAACTGCACCGAAATCACTTGTCCTGTAATTCTCAAAAACATCCCTCATGGGGGTACAATGATAAGAAGCACCTGAGTCTATACACCAATCATCTTACAAAATATTAAATCCAGCATATAAACACAATTCATATAGACGGAATTCAATACTTACCACATTGGCTACCTGTGACCATGCTTGTGCTTTCTTATACTCCTCGCATTGGTCTCTCCTGTGTCCTGGTTTCTTGCAGTACCAACACTCACCTTTGTGATGTCCAGTTCTAGACTTGGACCAGTGATTCCTGCTCTGTGACCTCCCTCTGTTGTTACCATGGTTATCAACTGACAGCGCGGTATTGCTAGGATATGACACTGAAGTCTCTCCATGTATTTTCCTCCTTGCATCCTCATTCATAATGCTGCATATAACATCCTTTAGGATTGTCGTATCAGTCATAGTGCTAGTAATTAATAGTCTGCTCTACTGTGCCGTAACTATCGGGAAGACTGGATAGCAACAACAACGATTGTGCTCTCTCCTCAAACTTTAAACCCGACGATTCTATTTGATTGTAAACCATACAGAAATTGTTGATGTGCTCAGCAACCGAAACCCTTTCTGACAACTTCAAGTTAACCAACTTCTTTAGATGTAAATCTGGTTCGCTGCATTCGGCTTCTCAAATATATTTGTCAATATCTCCATTGCCTCCTTTGCGGTTCTTGCCTTCTCAATATGAAATAGTTCCTACCTACTCAGCGACAACTGAATCTGCCCAAGCGCTTTCTGATCCAATCTATTCCAGCCCGTCAACGCAACCGGATCGACCTCCGCCCCTTCTGGCTTCACACCAAACAACGGATCATCTAGATCCTTCTGTCGGAGATATGCAATCATTTGAATCTTCCACATTATGAAATCCGTTCCATCGAACTCCTTGACTCTACTCTTATCCCTCATCTCAGTCAATACTACCAACCTGTAGCTCTTGAACTCTAACTGCGGAATAAACTTAACAACGACGACGAGATGCAAGAACTATAGAATCAAAACAAGAGAAGAAAGAACAACAAAAAACAACATACAAGAACACACAAGATTTTTATCGAGGTTCACCCAAAACAATGGCTACTTTCCCGCGCAGAGGCACTCCTGCGATTTTCACTAGAAATATGAAAATTAGGTTTACAAATCTCTCAAAAACTCATCCCCAAGCTGTAGGGCTTTTCTCTCTTTCTTCCTCTCTCTTAATGACGGCTGGTAGATCTTTGTTTTCTTCTCTCATAACCCTAAAATCGTACACAATACAATATATATAGGATTCTACAACTTTCCATCTCAGCTGCTCATCAATTAGCGTCGGGACGGTCGACCGGTCTTCCCCTTCGACTGCATGAGTTCCAACAGACAGCGGGTCGGTCGACTGCGCGGTCGACCGGCCACTTCTTCAAGACTGCAGGTTGAACCAGAGAGCGGGACGGCCGACCGGTCGTCGGTCGGGGGGTGCGGTCGACCGCAACGTTACTGTAGCCACTTGCTTTCACTTCGACTCTTCTTCTTGCCTATTTTCTTCAATCTCATTATCGTGTATTGAATCCACAGATCCCAACACTTTCTTCGACATTGGAGGCGAGTGCCAGCACATGGTGATGCATATCCAAAGAACTGACTAGCCAATCATCAGTGATAGATGATGATCAGAGAATGAAGTGGCCTATATAAGGTGAGTTCCGAACCTCTTTCAGTTTTTAAATCTGATTCAAGTCAACTAACAGCTATCCAATATCTATAGATTTTCCATTTAATTGCCATTAATGAAATGAAACAATCTATTTTAGCATTTTGTTTGAACGAATCATTTTGCATATTGCTGAAATCAAAGGTTAAAAACTTATTTTGTGACAACTCGAGAAGAATCTTTTAACCTAGTTTTCAGCATGTTCCAATAAACCAGAAACAAAAGATCCTTCCTTTTTGTCTCAAAGAATCATTTGTGTAAACTAATCCTTTCATTTTATCCTTATCATATTTAATAAGGCTATATTATTTATATAAATAAAAAAAAATTCAACTATATTTTTTCTGCAGAAAACGGGCCTTGAACTTTTTTGTGCACAAAAAACTTTCCCAAAGTATGATTATTCACACAAAAAAAACCTAGAGTATTTTTTCAAATCCCCCCCCCCCCCCCCCCCCCTCTCCCGACGTGAGGTTTTTTTTGTTGACAAAAACGAGAAAGATATAGCATGCTTTCTAAACTAACGTGCAGAACTGAATGAGGTTATCTAATACAAGCAGAAAAATTAGATGTGATTTTTTGAAATATTTTAGGAATTTTTTTGAATAATCATACTTTAGGAGGATTTTTTGTGTAAAAAAAATTAAGTCAATTTCCTACAAATATATATATATATATATATATATATATATATAGGAAATGTCCATTGAAAACGTAAATATTGTGAAAACACGTGAAAATCACCTAGGTCGTTGTTGGAAAGAACGGCCTAGGTTATAATGCATTATAACTTAGGCCGTTCCTTCCATGCATTATAACCTAGGCCGTTCTTTCCAACAATGGCCTAGGTGGTTTTCCACGTTTTTATCGCTACAGTACGTTTTCAATAGAGCATATATATATATATATATATATATATATATATATATATATATAGGGAAAGATTCGGTTGAGCACTACTCTAGTGCTCACCGCGTGATAGGCCTTCGGGCGTTCATATCGAAAATCCGAACCGTTCACATTGATCTACACATCTAAATTAGTTTAAATATGTAAAATCAAATTATTTGAAATTCATTTGCCCAATTATTGAAGTGTTACAAAATTGTATGGCTGAAAATTATTGTTTTGATAGTCACATGATGGATGGGCGAATGAATTTTAAATGATTTGATTTTACATATTTAGACTAATTTAGATGTGTAGATCAATGTGAACGGTTCGAATTTTCGATATGAACGCCCGAAGACCTAGTGTTCATGCGGTGAGCACTAGAGTAGTGCTCAACCGAAGCTTTCCACACATATACATATATATATATATATATATATATATATATCTCTTTAATTTAACCTTAATAATTAGTGAACCCTATCCGGGTGGGGGGTAATTTAGCCTTCATAATTAGTGAACCCTATCCTTGGAAGTTCCCCTTGTCTAAGCTCCAATCTGTTGTCTTCAATTTTTATATGATTAGTCCTGGAACCTTTTTAACTTATTTATTAAACCTCACTTGGTGCTAATAAACAAAGTAGATAATTAAGTCATTTATTGTATCATCTTGAATTCTCCACTTTTGTCTTGGCTCCAACTCAAAGATCAAGATGTACTTAAAGTTCAGGTCAACTTAGTTTCTTCTACTAATAGGACACCTAGAATGCCTTTTTTTTTAGAGGGATTGTAAGATGAACCGACTTTTTGAGATCTAAAGGCTCATTCATATTCCGTCCCTTCATGTATGCGTGTATCCCTTAATATGGCAAACCTTTGTTCTAAGTTTCACTTTGACCCTGGACTAATTGTTCCCCTTGCGATTATTTTTTTGCCAAAATGACACACTTTTCGAAAATATATACCAAACCTATCCATTTTCGAAAATATATATCAAATTGGCTCATTCGCTGTTTCAAGCAGCGAATCTAGTTCGATTAGGATCGCTGTCTAAATTCGTTGTTTGAAACAGCGAATTTAGTTTTAGTATTTTGAGACTTTACAAGATTTCTCCAAGTGCTAGAGAAATTCATATAACTAAACTCGTTATTTGAAACAGCGATCCTAATTGAACTAGGGTTGCTATTCGAAACAATGAGTTTAGCTTTAGTGTTTTGAGACTTGGCGATATTTCTTCAAATGTTAGAAAAATTCCTATAACTAAACTATTAGGAATGTGTCTTGAATACTCGTGGTTCAAATTAAAAAAATGTAAGATGAAGCACGGAGGTCGAAGTGTCGAAGAGGGTAGAAGAAAATAAAGCAGCAATAGTGCAGACAGAGTTGCGGTCGACTGTCCAAAGTTACGGTTGACCGCACCCCCGACCGCACACCTGACCGCAGTTGCACAAGGTTTGGCGGAGAGGATGACGGTCGACCGGTCTTATTGGACGGTCGACCAACCGCAATACTGTGTTCGTTTTGGGCCTCGATTTGTTAGGTCGTTTCAGCCCAATTTTTAACTCCAAGTAAGATCATACGACTCCTATTCAGTTACTTGGGGTTCTCTCTTTTCTTCTATATATATTGTAAACTCCTCCAATATAAGAAGAGAGTACTTCATTGATATTTTCTCCATTGCAAAGAGAGGCATGAGAGAGATAGTTCTTGGTGAGTGAGTTTAATTCCTTGTATTGAGTGTATCAGTAACTCTTTGTAATCTCTTCTAGATGAATATCATATCTCTCTATATTTTCCCCCAAATTAAGCAAAAGCTAACCGGGATAAACCATCGTTGTATTTGTGTTAGATTGGTAGATCTATTTGCTTGCTCAATTGATTTGTCTCATCTACTTTGACTTTCTCATTTCTCTATTCAGCTCCACTACGATAAGGGCGTTCGTCAACGCCCCAATCCCAACAATTGGTATCTGAGCTTCAGGTTGTCAAGTCCCTTGGTTAAGATGACAGGTCATAGTTTTTTGAAGATCAAGCAATTCGATGGAAAGATCAATTTCAATATTTGGAAGGTTGACATGTATGATGTCCTTGTTCAAGAACGTTTGTAGTTAGCCGTTAAGAAGAAACAAAAGCCAACTGATATGAAGGATGATGTTTGGGAAGATATTCGTGAAAAAGCCATAAGTCTGATCTGACTATCATTCGCGGACGAGGTCAAGTGCAGATTTATTGAAGAAACTGATGCGACGAGTTTGTGGGAAAAACTCATAGCTGACTACTCTGGTTCGTCGTTATTAGATCGGATGAGTTCATTAGGGTTCTATCTGAACTCAATACGATAAACGCGGATGTGTGAGAAAGACAAAACTTTCAACCTGATATTCACTGTCGGATTCGTACGCGTTTTTGATCACTACCATGATAAACACTAGATCTGCCAAGAAGAGTATTTCGGTAGATGGTGTAATCAAAGCATTGAAGGAAAATTAACTTAGGAAGGAGACTCAAAAATCATCGTCTATTTCCATAAGCTGTCTACCAGTGGAAGGTCTTCCAGGGGAAAGATTAAGTGCTATGCAAAAGGATTCGATTCGTTGCCGATTTTGCAAGATGTCAGGACATATCAAGAAAGACTGTTGGAAATTGCAGAATCATGAGAGCGCCAAAAAAGGGAATTCAACCGCTAATGTGGTTAGTGCCTTTGATTCAGGTGATTCGTGTCTTCTTGTTTTAAATTCTTTAGAAGTTGATTCTAGTTGGTTTCTTGACTCAGAGAGTTCTTCTCATATTTGCTCCGAGAGGGAGTTGTTTTCTACTTATAAGTCTACTACATTGCGTTGTGTGAGAACGGAATCTTGAGAGATTTTTGAGGTAGTAAGTGAGGGGGTAGTTGAGTTGAAGATGTCGGGTCTAAATATGTTTACTTTAAGGGATGTATGGTATATTCCTCTGCTAAAATGGAATCTGATTTCCTTGGAAACTCTTGATGTACAGGGTTATAGGTACACAACTCGATGTGAAGTTCTGTCTATTTTTCAGGGTCATCGTAAGGTGATTAGAGGTATGGGAATGGTTGGGCCAAGCCAAAATAATTTCTACAAGCTTTGGGAATTTGAAATACCTGCACAGGTGTTGTTACTTCCGTTTTCGTTATTCCCGCAAGCTCATCTAGTTCACCGCAACTAGCATCATCGAAGCGAGACTACGACTTTCGAATATCGTCGGGAGGTGGAGAGTGTCTTGATGTAGGTGGAGTTTGTGCGGAGGTTGGCAACTCCGTCAGTACGCCTACAAAGGTGTGCCCTTGAAGGGGTACACTGATTGGTAAGATTGGGTAGACATTTGTTCAACTAGAAGAAGAAGCTTTTATTCTAAGTATTTTTGTAAGTAGAATTCATTAGAGTTTGGAGATGAATAATCACATCATGTGATAGCATTCGTATGCAATCCAAGGTAGAGATTGTTAGGAATGTGTCTTGAATACTCGTGGTTCAGATTAGGAGAATGTAAGATGAAGCACAGAGGTCGAAGCGTCGAAGAGAGTAAAAAAAATAGAGCAGCAATAGTGCATGCAGAGCTATGGTCGACCGTCCAAAGTTGCAGTCGATCACACCGCCGATCGCACACTCGACCGCAGTTGCATAGGGTTTGGCCGAGAGGATGACGGTACCAACCGCGACGCTGTATTCGTTTTGGGCCTCGATTTGTTAGATCATTTCAACCCAATCTTCAACTCCAAGTTAAATCGTACGGCTCCTATTCAGTTACTTCTCCAATAGGTTATATCGGACGACTGAGAATCAAGATTAAACCTATGGTTTCTCTCTATTCTTCTATATATATTGTAAACTCCTCCAATATGAGAAAAGAGTACTTCATTGATATTTTCTCCATTACAAAGAGAGGCTTGAGAGAGATAGTTCTTGGTGAGTAAGTTTAATTTCTTGTATTGAGTGAATCAGTAACTCATTGTAATATCTTCCAATTGAATATTAGATCTCCTTATATTTTTCCCCGGATTAAGCAAAAGCTTACCGGGATAAATATCGTTGTGTTTGTTTTAGATTGGTGGATCTACTTGCTTACTCAATTAATTTGTCTCATCTACTTCGACATTCTCATTGCTCAATTTAGTTCTGTTGACGCCCCAATCCCAACATAAACTCGTTGTTTCAAATAGCAAGCTGGTTATCAAATAACTCTCTGTTTAAAACAATGAGTTGGTTAATTTGAAAATTAATTTCAAAAGTTGATCAGCTTGGTATTTATATTTGAAAAGGTTTTTTTTGTTGTTGTAAGAATTCACCCTAAACCTGACTAGAAATTTACACGTGCAATGCACGTCTTAATGAATATATTTTTTAAAATATAAATTTAGACTACCTAAGTCCTCTTTTATAATAGTTATGCACGTGTGTTGCACGTGTTGGTAGATTTATAAATGACATTAAGGCCTTCTCCCATTATAATATTAGATTATTAGATATTAGAGATTAGAGATATAATTATTTAGCATGTAGAGTGGGCCTCACCCGGAATTTTCAGGGCTGAAGGGCTCAGAATTTTTTCCCAAACTGTCCCACTTTTTGAAAGTTTTTTTCCAAACCTCCCTAGTTTTTTTTAAATTCCCAAATAATCTCACTCGGTCTTTGAAAGACCGAGTTTAGTTAAAACTAACTTGGTTTTTCAAAAACCTGTTAGTCTTGGATTTTTCGAAGTCTAACACTCGGTCTTTCAAAAACCGAATTGGTTTTAACTAAACTCGATCTTTCAAAGACCGAGTGGGATCATTTTGGTAAATACTTTTGAAAGTGGGCCAGTTTGGTAAATACTTTCAAAAAGTGGGTCATTTTGGTAACAAGTTCCAGATGTTAAAGGGGGGTGATTTCGAGCTTCATGTTCAGGAGCCTTACCTCTCGCAGCTTAGAGTTAAATTGGCGATGTTTCTTTCAATTTGGTTGTTGATTGTGTATGATGTTGGTGATTTTGTTTGCAGATGGAGAGAAGACGGTTTAAGGAAGGTGTGCCACAAGCAACTATAATCGATGAGATTGTAATATTTTTTTCAACATTGTTTACGGCAGTTTTTTGGTCATACTTTATTTTCACTCTAATTGAAAATGAGAAAGAAAGGATTGGCTATTGCAGTACACCTCATGGCCTTTAATTTTTCCATCTAAGCCATACTTCATTTTCACTCTAATTGATATTGTTTGCATGAGTTTGCCAAGAGGAGACAAATACAATTAATTAAACATTACGCATTTAAATAATGAGGTGGAGTCACCTGAACTTCCACTAAAAGGCATTTGTTGAAGAGTAGTGATGCACCTGGTTGAATTCTGGTCAAGATCAACCAGGAAAAGCCGTAAGTTATGTGACAATACACCATGCAGAAGCCAATTTAATGATATAATTGCATTCAATGTTCTTCATAGAAAAATATGAACTAAAACCTTAACATCATTAGTAATCCTGTGTATTTTGTAAGATAATTAAGAATACTTGCTCCAAAATAAATATATTCAATTTCTTAAGTTCAATTAGTATAAAGGATTAAGCATTAAGAAACTGAACCTACAAACTAATTATCGAATAAGTACTCTATTAAATATCTCTAAACTATTTATAAGCATTAAGAAAAAGAAAAGAGAAGGAAAAACAAAAGCATGCGCATTTTAGTAAATTAAATTACATAGATAGACAAATATAGCTTTGAAATATTACATTGTTTGCATTCTTCTAAAGATTCCTCAGATAGTTTAGAGATTTTGTCACTTATGTAATTCATATCATAATTATCCTAACTAAAGCCTTTGTAAAATATATTACCTATACAAAAACTTCTTTTTTCCACTACAAACATCCATCCAAGTATAAAGTATAAGTGTTAATAATGAAATCCCTAATTCTTTCCCAAGTTTGATTTTGAACAACACTAACAACCAACCGAAAAACTGTCGTAAACAATGCTGAAAAAAATATTACAATCTCACCCGATTATAGTTACCTGTGGCACACCTTTCTTCAACCGTCTTCTCTCCATCTACAAACAAAACCACTTACATCATACACAATCAACAACAAAATTAAAAGAAACATAACCAATTTACCTCTAAGCTGCGAGAGGTAAGGCTCCTGAACATGAAGCTCGAAATCAACCCCCCTTCAACATCTGAAACTTGTTACCAAAATGACCCACTTTTTGAAAGTGTTTACCAAACTGACCCACTTTTGAAAGTATTTATTAAAATAATTCTATTCGGTCTTCGAAAGACCGAGTTTAGTTAAAACTAACTCTTTTTTGAAAGACCGAGTGTTAGACTTCGAAAAATCTATGACTAACACTCGGTCTTTAAAAACCGAGTTAGTTCAAAGACTGAGTAGAATTGTTTGAGAATTAAAAAAAAAAAAATAGGACGGTTTGAAAAAAACTTTCATAAAGTGGGACAGTTTGGAAAAAAATTCAAGGGCTCAAGCACTAAACTACAAACAGAGGATGGCCCCACAGCTTTTCTTCTGAGCAAATTCCCGGTCAAACTGGTCCACTTGCTCTCCAATACTATCATCCTCGTTGTTCACGTGCATGGACGTTTTTGTTGACTCCCAACGACCCCCTAACCCTAATTTTAATGACTGCAACAAATTTGAAGCACCGTCCTCGTGTCGACGAATTCAACCACAGACCTCAATCTAGCACTAGCAGCTGCTCTAATTAATTAGCTGTATACGAACTTAAGGACTCTCAGAGCATCCATAGTCGTTAGCTATTTATATATTTAATGTATTTTATAATCAACGATGAGCTGTAGTGATTATTTATGTATATTTTGACAAAAAAAAATAATAGTAGATTACTATAAATGAGAACAGATATAAGAATTATGTATAATTTACAGGACGCAATTTCAACTTCCGTCCCTTAAAAAAAGTATTTTTTAATATTCAGACGCAACTTCAACTTCCGTCCATTTAAAAAAAATAAAAAAATTCTTAATTAAAAAAGCCACAAAAATATGCATCCCCTCGAAAGGAACTTCTAGTTCCGTCCCTCCATTGCGCATTTGTCGAACGGAACTACTAGTTCCGTCCTTCCATCTCATCCCTTCAAAATTTGTTTTTTCCCTTTCAACGCAACTTCAAATTCAGTCTGATATTATTTTTTTTATTAAATTGCTATAAAATATCATTCCATGACTGCAGTAAACTGTAAAAATGCTATATATAAATATGCATTTATGCATTTTTTCATATTAGCCAATTTATACATCGAATGAATATTCAAAGATGGTAAGACTTGTAGCAAAAGAGCATAAGATAATACATAAGAAGCAAGTAAAACAGAAAACACTATTTATATAAAAGAGATTCACTAAGTTCATTCAATTTTACTGTTCTTTTCCTTATACTTTTATATATATACAGCTGAATTTTATTTTTATTTTGTGTTATAGAGATACAAAATAGGAAAACTAATTTTCATAAAAGAAATGGTTAATAATAATTGAATTTAATTGAGCGTACAAAAAAATAGCTTTACAAGAAAGATATGTAAATAAAAAACAACAACAACAAAGTCTATTTTTCCAATTAGTTGAGATCGGCTACATAAATCTTCCATTCTGCTCGATTTAGGACAATATCTTCTGTAAGATCACAAGCTATTATTTTTTTTTCCCACCGTTTTCATCCAAATTAGATATCTAAGTAATTATGCAAAATAAAAATTCTGAGTATCATACATTTATTTATTTTACTGATAATTGATGTTCAAAAGAAAATATAAAACAAAACAAAACAAATTATTCCAGCTTTTTATCTTTACTCCGGCCGTCCCAATTTATAAGAAAGGAAAACAAAACAAAAAAATAAAAATCGACACGTATATATTCTTTCCCCCCCTCAAAAAAAAAAAAAAAAAAAAAAAAAAAAAAAAAAAAAAAAAAAAAAGAAGAAGAAGAAGAAGAAGAATTGAAGTAAAAAAGTTCCGCTACTAGCTAGGAAAACAAGAACTCCCTGCAGTCTTGTTGCTCTCCTTCCCATTTCCACTTGTCGTACTACTACTATTGCCGTTTGCACTGCTTCCACCACCAATAATCGACTTAATTGCGGCTGCTAACGCAACTGTAAAGTTGGGATCAGCCGTGATCGCAGCAGTGGCAGCACTCACTGTATCTGCCAATGAAGCCGTCGCTTGTCCCGGAAGTGACTTTGGTTGCCCAAACTGGCCACTTTCAACGACCTCCGGGGACATTTGTAACCCCGAGAATTTGGATTGGTTACTGTATGGAACCTGGCCGAAAACTTGGGGAAGTGAGTTCAGCTGTAACTGAGCAGGTGGCCTGGGCGGGATCGGGAATTGGAGGGGATTTTGAGGGTTGGTTTGGGTCAAGTCCAATGTGACAGTAGGGAAAGGTGCGGATGCGGAGATTGTGGCCACACTTGATGAACATGGGAGGATGGTTCTTGATAAGAAGTTGGTAGGGTTCATTAGTCCATCCGAGCTCGACATCGATCCAGATAAGAGCATTGAGGCAGCTGCCGAGGTGGTTGAAGCCATGGCCATGGCTGCCGGTGGTAGTGGATGGTTGTGGTTGCCCTCGTAGGTGGTGATCAGGATCGTTCGATCATCCGCACATCTTTGAACCTATAGGAACACATGATCAAAGTAGTCTAGTCAATAATTGTACCTACTATTAAAAATTTCAAGGAAAAGAAATTCCTATATTTTAAATTTTGAAACAGCTAGCTCTGATTTTTAGGTACAAGAAAATATGTATACGTCAATGAATGTAAAGATATTAATTATATTGGGTCAGATCTCAATATAAATTTAGAAAGAAAATGAAACAAGATTTAACTAGAAAAGAACTGTTTGGTTAAGTTTTCTTTAATGAAGCGATGACTTAGTCATCTTTTGATAAAAAAATAAGATTTAACTAGAAAAACTAATGCTTGTCCTTCAAATTGTATAGGTTACTATTTATTGCAAGCAAATGCTCAGAAGTTCTAGACTTTCTAGTTAGTTTTATGAATTCTAATAGATGGTTGGATTATGTGTTTGAATTTGTAAGGAAAAAAAAAACGAAGAATTTGAGAGGAGCCTAATCTCCAAAACAATTTAATTTGAACTAATATTCGATCGATCACCTAGTACTTACTTGTTTGCGAACCGGGCAGCCAGTGGCCATGGTGCATCGGTAGTATGCTCTCGGGCAAGGATTGCCTTTCGCCATCTTCTGCCCGTATTTCCTCCATTGGCAGCCATCACTAATCTGTAATATTCACCAATTGATCATGAACATAATCAGTCAAAAACTATTTAAAAAGAAAATTAACTCTAACGAATATAAACTAGCTAGTAATTAAATCAATATATATACTAACCATGGGAGCTTCGGATCTAGCTCTAACCGATACACGGGCTTTCCTCATAGTCGCATCTTGGGCTTGCTCAGGTCCCTTAGAAGAAGTACTAACCAGTTTAGCGACCTGCTTGTTAGGAGCCCAATCTTGTGACCCACGATCAGGACTCCCTTCTCTCAAATTAGACCTCTCATGATCAAATGGAGTACTCATGTCCTTGTTGTTAACTCCATTGTTAGCCGCCGCTG
Source organism: Hemerocallis citrina (assembly GCA_017893485.1). Taxonomy (NCBI): domain Eukaryota; kingdom Viridiplantae; phylum Streptophyta; class Magnoliopsida; order Asparagales; family Asphodelaceae; genus Hemerocallis; species Hemerocallis citrina. The sequence continues at coordinate 263,064,586 of CM030363.1, forward strand.
GCGATGATGATCGGTTCAAGCTACCACCTCCTTCGGTCGAAGAGAGAGAAGTCTCGTCCCCGTCGACAGCCATGCTATTGCTCGCAGGGCCAAGATCCATGAATTGCCTCTCATATTTCTTTACGTCTACTTTCTCATTACCATTATTAGCCTGTAAATGTTTATCAACTCATTTTGATCAGTGACTAATACTTGTACAATTTTGAGTTATGAACACATAGTGCTCAGAAAAAAAAGAAAAAAAAGATTATATTAATGTTTCTACCTGATCATTTGAGTTGCGCTGGGCGCGCTGTTGCATGAGTGCAAGGAGATGCACCTGAAGCGCGTTGTAGTTGTTGGTCACTTGACTCAGCACCCCTCTCAACCTCTGATTCTCTTCGTTCATTCTTGCTAATTCAGCTTGCATCACAGCTAACTGACAAAATTAAATTATAACAAACTTATCAATAATCAATTCATTATTGCTTCAATGTGAAGAATTTTTTTTTAATTATGATAATATTATAAATAATAAATTGAGCAATTAATTACCTCGCTCTTTCCATCTTTGTTCTCCTCATTCTGGGACACCCCATCATGTACCGTCGACTGATTGCTACTCATATTTGCAGTCAGAAGGTGCAGATTAGTCTGTAAAGACACACACAAAATCGACTATCAAAAGGCAATCAATTGATGGAATGACACAGTCGAAATAACATCTATAATTTCATTTCTTTTCTAAAGTCATATATAGTAATTAAGATACAAGAAATGGCTATATTGGCTTTTTTATTATTATTTAAAAAAAAAGAAAATCGACGAAAGCTTACATTGATGGACAAGTCCTCCTTCTTGATGGCAACCTTAAGATCTAAGTCTGTATCACTACAATCCATCTTCATCTTCTTCTTCTCATCCGAAAAGAAGTCGACCTCATCAACGCGCTTCTTCGGGCTAACATCCCCACCATTGTCCTCGATCCTCATCGAGAATCCCAAGTTGTAGTCCATACTCTTCCTCTTATGAAACAAGGGTTGCTGCTTGTTAGCAAAGAAAGCAAAAGACTCAGAGTTTGCAGTGTCCAAGCTCAACCCACCACCGTATCCACCTTTGTCCATGTAATGTTAGAGAGAGAGAGAAAATGAAGAGGAGGTGAGAAAGTCTTTCAATTGTGATACAAGGGTTGGCAATAAAAGGGAAGAAGAAGAGGACGACGACGACGACTACTATAAGATTGATGGAGGTGACATCAGACGGTGCGTCAGTTGAACACGCGGGAGAATCCTAGTGGTTGTGGAAGACGTAGAGTGGCTACTGGTAACGGGTCGGGTGCGGGTTTGGCCCAAGTCCATATGTTATTTTTTGGCGTTTGTGGTGTGTCCATATGTTGACTCAAATTCTCTAGAACTTTGTATTTTTCGATGATTGAGGGTGGTAAATGGATTCGAGTATCGGGTTCTTTTAATATTAAATTATTTTATTTGTTTATTTTCGGGTTTCGGGTTGAGAGAGGGAGGGGGTCAAAGCGTGATCCACCGCTCCAATTGGACCGCCGCATTCCAAGTGAGGAGGAGGAGGAGAAGAACAAGTCAACCGCTTTTCTATTGACTGGGACCCACGTAAACTTAGCAACTACTTGAGTGGGTCTCGACTTTTACCTTTATTATTTCGCCTTTTTTTTTTCTTCCTCTTTCTCTCTTTTTCCGACTAATTTGACCCCCTGGTAGGACGCCACGTCGGGTCGGGTACATGGAAGGATCTGAACCGCGACGTGCGTGCTCATTTTTCCCTTTTTTTAAATTTAAATTTCTAATTTTTAATTTTGCCGTAGAGATGGGATCTCTTCCCAAGTGATTGACATTGACCCCTTCGGGTAGACTGAGAATAACGTTTTTCTCGGATCTTTTTTAGCCTTATTCCTTTCCCACTCTGGTCTTCTCTGACAAATTTCCAAATTAACCCATGGTAAAGTGTAATTTGCACTTGTAGATTGTGAAAATTGAGATTTTTTTTTATATTTTTTTTGGCTCGAGATTTCGAACTTCTGAAATCTTACCTGGTGTTAAAAGTGTTACGGGTTCACATAATGAGACAAGAATATTGTATACAAGTCCAACAGTTTACAGTCAGATTTAAATTCAAGTGCAGAATTTTTTTCCCTTGTCACAGATTCCGAGTTTTTGTACAGTGGTAATCCGCACGATCGAACACCGTATCACACAGAACTAGTAATCCGCACGTGCAATGCACGTTTTATGGGTTAGCACGTGCAATTTGCACTGGAGATATGCACGTGCAATGCACGGATTTGTTGGAGGAGAAGGAGACGGTTTCGATTTTGTAGAGAATAGAATTTTATCGAGACTTTAAATTTGAAGTGAAATTACAGAATTAACCTTATATATTTTTTCAGCTTTTTATGTATATGGAGGGCATAATAGTAAAAAGCCGCAAAAATTGGACTTTGCTTAATAATAGTATAGATTTTTAAAAGTGGGTCACAACCTTCAATATTTTCAAAAAGTGGGTCAATACGACAAGAAATTCCACTCTCCCCCTTTGTCGTCTTCTCTTTCTCTCACACTAGTAATCCGCACGTGCAATGCACATTTTATGGGTTAGCACGTGCAATTTGCACTGGGGATATGCACGTGCAATGCACGAATTTGTTGGAGGAAGCGGAAGAGACGGTTTCGATTTTTGAGGGAACAGAATTTTATCGAGACTTTAAATATGAAGTGAAAATTACAGAATTAACCTGATATATATTTTTTAGTTTTTTATGTATATGGGTACATAATAGTAAAAAGCCGTCAAAATGGGGCTTTGCTTAATAATAGTATATAGATGTATCATAATCAGCCCCGGCCCTGGGGTAAGCCCAACAAGCCCATGGGCTTGGGCAACCCCCTTTAATGGGGGCAACAAAATTTTTTTAAAAAAAATCAATATATATATATTTATGTAGTAAAATAAATTTTATTAGGGGTCTATGTGTAAAATTTAATTTTTTAAAAAAACTCCCGTCTCTCTCTTTCTCTTCCTTTTCCAGTATCAATCTCCTCTCTCTTTTCTTTCTCTTTTTCCCATCCCCAATCCGATTTCGAAACCCTAATCTCAGCCCGCGTGGGACGCCGAAAACATCAAGAAAGCCATCAGGTGGGCCCTCTTCTTCGAACACGTAAGCTCTAAGTTTTCTCTGTTGCTCGATGCGAATTTTGAATTGCTAGAAACTTTATCATCAAATTAGGGTTTAGGGTTTCCAGTAATTTTATGATTAATGAAAAAATTGGAAGAAAGGCATGAATTTTGACCTAGAAATTAGGGCTTTAAGGGGAATGGTAGTTTATCATCAAATTAGGGTTTTGTGAGTGAGCCTTGATCGGGAGTGTAAATCACTGGGGAGAAATACTGATTGCATTGAGGTAGAAATACGGGTTAAGCGCAAGTTCTCAGGTAAGCTTAACTCTTCATACAAAAAATTGAATTTTCTAATTCCGTTGATTTATAGGGTTTCTATTTATTTAGATGCCGTGAATTAGAAAATTTTTATTATTTTTCATTATGCTAGTTTCTTTATGTTTGTAAATTTATCCGGTGCTTCGAAACTGATTCAACAAATTTGATATCGCTTTACTTATAAATTAGTTTATGGGTCAAATCTAGCACTTATTAATTATTATACCACTACTGGCTCTGTGATTATACGCACTTTAGGTGTTGTAATCGGGATAAAACCTTGTTCAGCCCACTTTTTGGGGTTTATTTACAGTGCTCGGAAGATGAAATACAATGGATGCCTCGTTAATTTATTTAATGCATAGAATTATATATCACACTAATTTGTTTTTAGATACAAAACTAGATATGGTATTACAAAAACTAATAGGACTCAGAGGCTCTGTAGTAGCTTGAAGGTCTCATCAACATGCTTCTCTGGTTGAAATTGGTTTTTGTAGATCAATTGGACCACCCCTTTCCTGTAGTAGCTTGAAGGTCTCATTCAAAAGTCTGTATTAGATTTAGAATACAAAATATTTAATTTGATTGAGGAGTTGAAGAACAAACTATCGGTTCTGTTTGTGGTTACCTTGTGAGAATTAGGATCATCACCACTTTTTCCTACGACCTCAGCTCCTGCTTTCTTGAACTTCTCATAAGAATCTTTGAAAGCACAAGCCTAGTTCATGAAAAAGTGGAGCAAAGAGTTGTCAACTTATTCATGGTCAAGAGTGATGCACACGTGTAATGCACATGACAGTATCGCATAATTTACAAATGCTTCAAGATAGAAAAATATTTGTCGTTGACCAAACCCTTAATTACCTGTTTGGTGCACCCAGGGGTCTCATCAGCTGGGTAGAAGTAAAGCACAAGAGGCTTGCCTTTGAACTTGGATAGGGACACAGTCTTTCCATCTTGGTCTTTCAATGTGAACGGTGGAGGTGTAAATCCTTTATTAACCTACTTGGATAGGGACACAGTCTTGCCATCTTCTTTTGCTTTCTTTTATTTGAAGGTTCCCCTTTGTTGTTATTCTAAGCGATAGCTGGGTGGTTGTTCATGTTCATGTGTGAAGGAGGAAGAAGTTGCCAATATCCAACTAGATTTTTAGAATCTATCACCCCATTCTTTAGTAATTGGAGCCCTTTTAACATCACTTTCGCCTCTGATGAGCTACGGGGATTGGGTGTAGTCTTGGTTGGTATTTATGGTAATGAGTGATGGATGAAGGGTGGCTCGTTGAGCCTTCAAGCTCTGATTGAGTCGTTCATTTAAACATATATATATATATATATATATATATATATATATAGAGAGAGAGAGAGAGAGAGAGTTAGTCTATTATGAGATGGTGAGATGGGCTCCTTATCGTGAGAGGAAGCTACCAGCCATCTGATCTAGTTTGATTCAGATCGAATGGCTGAGATCAGATCCCGTTCTCCATCCTGTTTTGTTGAGGGTAAAATGGTCATTTACCCCTTCTCCTTATCTTTTGGCATGCTGGCTCCCAACTCACTCCCGCTCTCTCTTCGATCGTAAGAAACCCTGGTCTCCTCTCCTTTTCTTACTCCCGCGCTCTCCTTCTTCGTTGAAACCTTAATCGTCAGAGAGAAACCCCCATTCTCCTTCTACGATTTCTACTTTCTTGGATTCCGTCACTCTCTTCGACGAGAAACCCTAGCCCCCAAATCCGCTGGTCTCAGTGGTCTCTTTCTCTCTCTCTGCGATCGAAGACCCAAATTGCCATTAGGGTTGCGAGGCTCTCTCTCTCTCTCTCTCTTCGACGTCAAACTCAAAGTGCGATTAGGGTTTCGATTCCTCGGCGATTCGAATAGAAACACTAGCCCCCAATCATTCTTATCAGGTATTCTCAGTTTCAAATTACATTTCGTTTTCTTATTTCAAGTTTTGCTATGAAAAATTGAGTCAATATGGCCTCTACTGTATATATATTGTAGAGGTGTATTTTTATCAGTCAATATGATCTCTTCTCATGATAAGGAGAGGCATTCACAGCTATTAATTTTTTCCCCACAAATTTGTTTAGCAGGAAGATGGGGATTTTGGAGATGTTAGATAACCACTATGTTGAGCTCAACAAGAAGCTTATGGCTGATGAATCTCTTTCGAAATTTGATGCTTACAGGCAGTGTGCATGGACGCATGTTTTTGCCCTATGATGGTTATAAGGGTGCATCTGATTCTCACTAACAGGAAGTGTTTGATTCTCACTCATTTTAAATTTACCCAGTGTCCTTTTTTTGCTGTGCTGGTCTAGGCAATGATGATTAGCACTACTTAAGTAGCTATTTATTTTGAATGTGTAAGCTATTTATTTTGAATGTGTCTCCCCCCTCCCCCTAGTATTGTTGTGTCTTGTGCGGAGCTGATTTAAGCCCTCGGATCGCGATCCAACGGCTGAGAACTTCAGCTCATGATAAGGAGCTCATCTTATCATCTCATAATAGACTCACTTATTTAGAGCTGGTTGAGAGTTGTTTAATATTTTTCTGAGGATGATTGATCTCTTTTTAGTTTTGTTTCTGAGAATTCTTATTTGGGGGGGGGGGGGGGGGGGGGGGGGGATTGGCAGAAGTTAAACTAGTTGGCATGACATAATAATGCAGTCCTAGGAAAATAAGTATTGTTGATTTAAACAAACAGTGAAATATAAGTGTGTTCTGAGCCTACGATTACTTCAATTCATGATTTTGTTGCTTAGTACTACTTGTCCTTTTGTAGTAGTATTTAATTTCACGAATACATGATTAAGATAGTTGTATTCACTGTTTTCAGGAGCCCCAATATATCTTTTCTTTAATTGGTGCTTATTATTCGTGTAGTTTTCTGAATTATTCTATATATAAAATTTTCTAAGTTCATGAAATGTGATATTCAAAAAGTACTGAGCCTAGATAGTGAAGAAAATTAACGTGAACTGAGCCATAATGTTGTGTCCATAATTATGTTCATTTGTTGCAGTGTTCTCTTAGCCCTTTTGATGAAGGAATTATATGTGTACTGAGCAATTTGAAATATTTAACTGCTAGAAAGTTTTTTGAGTTTTAGCTTCAACAGAAACTTTTGATGATTTTAAGATGTGCAAGAGCAACTGAGAAGAGCCAGAGCATCATCAGCAGACAGTTACAAGCACAATGCTATAGACAAAGACTTGCACAATACTACAGACAAAAACTTGACTTTTTGTTGTTCTGAGCCAACAATGTTTAGAATTTTGTTGAATCTTTTGTATAATCTTTAGCATTTTGTATGAAGATGAAAAGTGTAAAGATGGTATGTCTAAAGATGAGTAAGATATGTATTAGAATTTTTGAAGTGTTTGTCTATGAATGTATTAGAATTACAATGTTCCTCTTCACTGTATATATGGCAACTGAATTGGAAGGCATAGAGCAAAATTTTTGTGGTTGTTTGTTGTATGCACTTTAAGAGCCTTATATGAGTGAATGAATGAATGAATGGATGCTTTATAAACTCTGTGCTTTATGTTCATATCATGCCAAAGGTTCTTATTAGAATGTTCCCAAATGGATGCTTTATTAACTCTGTGCTTACTTAGAGCAACCGTTCAAGAAGATGATGAACAAGCAGTTAGAGTGCATAATAAAGAGTATTCTTTCATTTAGCTTGATAAAAAATGGTTTGTACACAGTTGCATGATTCCTTCATCAAAAACACAACTCATATTCAGAGAGTATTCTTTCAGTTAGACGACTGTAGGTATACAGTTAACTTAATAAAGAGTGGTTTGTACACAGTTGCATGGTTTGTACACAGTTAGCTTAATAAAGAGTATTCTTTCAGTTAGACGACTATAGGTATACACAGTTGCATGATTAATCTATAGGTATACACAGTTGCATGATTATAGACGAAGAAGAAACTCATGCAAGAGACTTGAAGATTGTATATGTTGTTATGAGGTTTAATGATCATACTTTATCCTATATCCCTCATCTTGAACATACATGTGTCTAAAACTAACCAGAACTGAAGCAAACAAACTTGAACATACAAAACCAACCAGAACTGAAGCAACCAGAACATACAAACTTGAACATACAAACTCGAAGCAAACAAATCTTGAACTAACCTGAACATTTTCTCCTGAACATACAAAACCAACCAGAAAATCTTCATTCAAGTCTCTAAGAACAAAACCGACCAGAACTGAAGCAAACAAACTTGAACATACATGTATCTAAAATAAGATCATATTCATTGATGAACTTATGAAAATATGATGCCCAATTCGATCAAAACTACACAAAGAAGTAGCCAAATTTTTATCTGATGAAAATGTATCAAGCAGCAGAGCATTATTCACAGTTGCAGAAAGTTAGAGCTGCAGAAAGCTTTCTCTCCCCTGCAATTCATTCATTCATCAAACAATTATTTGAAGTAGAAATACATGATATAAACTGCAAATTAAGTTTAAAGAATATACATGAGATTCTATACCAACCAACCTATACATGTAAATATCTTCATCCTGCTGTAACTTCTTCTTGCAAGAAAAACAACAGCTCAAAACCATCACAGCCATAACTAAAGTATTGTGTTCATTGCATGAGCATTAAAAGAAGTTCATCTTCAGCCATAATCAAAATATTCAATTCAAACAAACATGCAAACTACAAACATGATTACTCAAACTCCTTTCCATTTTATTCAAATAGATAAAAATATATATCAACAGCAGGTTAAAGCAAAAGAATAAACAAATTGGAACATTGCAGAGACTCAAAATTCATTCACTCAACAATACATTTCATTAGCAACCAAAACAAATTCATTCACTCAACAATACATTTTTTTAACTCTTGGCTGCTAGCTTTTCTTTACCCTTCTGAATCTTGAGAACCTTCTTCACAATCTTTTGCTCTTCTACCAAAAAGGCCCTAATGATTCTGAAAAACCATCGAGGATTGTGAGACCAAACTTAGCCATCAAAATAAAAATTGATAGTGACGATAGTATTGTAAAGGACAGTAGCCTACCTCTCCTTGACAGCACCTGCAGATAAAACTCCATCATAAGCACAGTTCGCTGTCCTCCGGTTCCTCGCTAATCCAGACCTCCTGGATTCAGTAGGCCTGAGGTGGGTATTCTGAAATAGGAAATATAAAAATTATAAGAAACAATCGTTGTTTTAATAGTTCATGTAAAACAATCTTGACATGGACAAAGAGGACAAGTTATTATGGTTATAATCATACAATTTTGTATCTATAAATAACAATTGTGGATGATAATTGCCGGCAAATGATCATACCAAAACCCAGAGGTAACAAAATCTAATCCAACCGCCCTCCCTATTAAGCACTGTGGCAAAAAGATCTATCATCTACCAAAGAGACTAATTTAAGCTGGCCAAAATTTTTAATACCTCAAGATAGCTTAGAACTAAAATCTAATCAAACTTTTTTTTAAAGAGTATATGCAATTACAACGAAAGTAAACATCAAATCATTGTTTATCTCTCAACAATAATCCTGCAATCGACAAATGGAATTAACTTCCATAAAACTGACTCTTCAATTACTCATTTATAAGCCCAATATCTAGTAAACTTTCTTTCACTGACTCTTCTATACCAACTGCCTTTCATTTATTCATTTGACACTAATAATCCCCTCATTTCGTATCTAATAAATAATTTGGGTATACTTTTGTTCAAAGCATTAATGGTTAGATGGTAACAAAAGTAATATGTATTTTCAAAACTTCATTTGTGACGAAAAGTATATAAAATACTATTTGCTTGAAAAATCACCACCAACAAAAATATCACTTAGGATACAAGTATCACTTAATACTAGCATTATGGAAAACAAGATGGAAAGGCACAGAGAGAGACACACACTTACACAGTCGAATTTATGAAAAGATCCTTCAAGTTACTTTTCAACTCCTAACTGGAGTGTTCCAGATCGAAAAGTCCCTGACAATAAATTATACATAATTAAATAATCAATTAAAGAAAAACTGAGATAGGCTAAAGTTTATGCATGAAAGATTGTTTAACAGGCAAACCTGTGCAACTGAAACTTCGAACTCAGAGGGCTGAACATCCTTCTCCTTGTGAATTTTCCTAAATGCTGTGTACTTTTTGGCTAATGTAGATCCCTTTTTTAAGTTTATAAATGAAATGAATAAAAAAGGTAGACAAACTCTTGACGAAAAATAAAAAAAACACAGACACGAAACTCACGTAAAAAGGAAAAAGAAAATGAAATGTTTGCTGAGTAATTTGACTCCTTATAGAAAATGCCAACTTATCAAAAATTGTGAGTCGAAATGTAGAAATTTGTAGGCTCAGAACAACACTTGGCAACAAAACTTGAAGGCTTAGAACAACAACATCAAAAAAAAATGTGTAGGCTCTGAACAATAACACCACCAAAAAATGTGTAAGCTCAGAACAACAATAACTTGTAGGACCGTGCACAGGTGCTGGAAATATTTCTAAAAAATCAAGTATAAGTGAGTCAAATGCAGAAATTTGAGTTTGTCACTAGAGCTGCTAAATTAAGCCATGCCTACTAGATCCAACCATGTGTTGAAAATCAATTTACTTGTCTTGTATAAATTTGTCATCACTGCCTACACAGTCCAGTAGAGAAAACTCATGATTCAACAAATTCATGCATAAACAAAATCAGTCATAAACTTTTCATCACTGCCTACTAACTTGGTATTATTAGTATAAACAAAATCATTTTACCAACTTTTCGAAGATGGCAAAAAATCATGCATTTCTGTTATACCCATCATTAATTTGCCTGCAAACAGTCAAGACATAACGATTAATTTAACATATGAACATATTTGGAATGGTTCAAAAATAATTACACATATAGCAAAAAAATATGAGTATAATCATGTAAAATGCTTACCTACAAAATCCACAGACATAAACTACTAAAGTTCATGCAATATTTGGAGCCTCTTCCGTTATGGGTTCCATTGTTGAAAAAGTAGTTGAAGCTTGTGACTCATTCAAATTAGAACTACACGAATAATAAGCACCAATTAAATAAAAGATATATTATATATGACAAAAGTTGAAATAAATTACGTATGAAAATACCAACCTTTCCTTCAAAGGGCAAGTCCGACTGTCATGATTAACAAGCTTCTTGCATAAACGACACTTCCTTAATGGCTTTGCGGCCTTCTCCATGGCTTTTTCCTTCCCTCCTTTAATTCGCTTCCCGCTACCTTTGGTCTTTGCAATATCCGGTACATGAATGTTTACTGATTTAGGTAAGGAAGTGCTTCTTGCTTGCAATTCTTGGGGCATATCTTGTTGCAATTCTGCAATATCGGCAACTACTAATGTTTTGACCTTTTGGCACATCTCTTTGGATGAGCGGGCAATCCTCATCAACTTGTGGATTTCATTTGACAACTCAACCATATCCAAATCTTGTGGACTACCGTAACTACCAATAATTTCTTCGCCACCATCATCAAACACAATCTCGGTAGTTACTAAGGCGGTCCACCGCTTTAAGATATAAGATTGAGGTAGGTAATCAACAAACTCATTCCACAAAACAACAAGAATGTGTCTACAAGGGATTCCATCAACTTCAAATTTTCTACATGTACAGGACCCAGCATTATCCATTCCTTTATAGAACACATCCCTTGTTTTGTCTGATTTTTGTGATATTCTCATTCTCCTCACAATATAGTGCCGCACACTTCCATTAGCATCTTTCATTAAAGAGGCGTAATTCAGACTTTGAACTAATTCATCTTGAAAAACATGAAATTTCTCTCTCGTATACACATCAGACATTTACTTCTCAATTTCCAAATCTGTTTGCAGTTTTGGTTTTGTATGAAGAGTTGTGTAGTCTGATGCTAACTGATTTTGTCTTTGTTTCCTTATCGCCCTTTCAAACCTTGTAATAAATTTGTGCAAAGTATTTTTACTATTAACATACTTATCCACAAAAGCATTCATACTTTCTGATCTTTGAGTTGTGCGAATTCCAGCAGTGAAAATATACTTAGCATAAGCTGGTATCCATTTTTCACGAAGCTCATAAATATCAGAAAGCCAAGGATTACCTACAATTTCAATATTTATCAAGTATTAAGACTACTAAAAATTTGTTAGCTACGGTAAAAATCATTAATTGAAGGGTTACCTGAAATAGACAAATTAGCGTTCATAACTTCATTCCATCTCATCTCAAACTCTTCTGGCGTCTCTGAATCCCAAATGCTACTATGAAATGGAATGCTAAAATCACTATTAAGGCCCGAACCACCAAGCTTATCTGGAAGCTTTTTAAGAATGTGCCACATACATAGCCTGTGGTTGGAACCAGGAAAACATAGTCGGATAGCATTTTCCATTGCGGGATCTTGATCTGTAATAATAACTGTAGGAGGAGGCGCACACATTGTTTCACCCCATTTGTCAAACAACCAAAGAAACGACTCAATTGACCGTGGTGATTTATGAAAGCTGCACCAAAATTGACAGATTGACCATGATGATTAACTCCAGTAAATGGAGCAAAAACCAATTTGTACTGATTTGTGTCATATGTAGTATCAAAAATTAGCACATCACCAAAATGCTTGTAAGCTTTCCTGGCTAGAGCATCAGCCCAAAAGACATGAGTTAATTTGTTGTCTTCATCCACCTTATAATGAAAACAAAAAGAAGGATTCATATCCTTTTCCTCTTACAAGTGCTCCATCAATAGATCCACATCATAAGCTCTACTCCGATCCTTGTCTCTTTGCATCGAATTCATAATGTCCTTTTCAGTATAATTAATATTACTGAAACCCTCCTTTTCTATCCCCATGTAGGACATAAACTCAGAAGTTCTTATGTTAGCTTCTTTGAACGAACTAAGTAAACATTTTTGTGCTTCGGTAACAGTTCTATTACTTCTTAAGAACTGTTGTTTTCTAGGTGTAACACAAGAATGAGTGTGCTCTTCAACAAACCTTCAGATTGACCATCTCCCATCATCGTCTTTTTGAATTCGTATTTGAGCCATACACTCTTCTCTAGTCACAGCCCTTCTCCTTCTCTTGATGACATTTGAAGAAGATGGTTCTTCAATACCGGCAACATTCACTCCTTCATTTAAAGTTGTCGGCTTACCTTGCTTAGAGCATACAAATAGTTGTGAATACCTCTCCTTTGTAATAGTATCCTTCATTGTAGCAGATTTGCGAACAGAAAAACCAGCTAATTTTGCATATTTTTTGTAAAATTCATAACCTTTCTCTAAACTAGCAAATACTAAACCAACATTTGGTTTAGAATCATCATCAACATCTCTCCAACCCTTATGAACATCTTGGCTTGGTAACTCTTCAAACTCCATTCTACATAGAAAAAAATATAATAAACATACATATTAAACATATAGAAGCGGTCATCTAACATCTCCAAAATCCCCATCTTCCTACTAAACATATTTGTTGCCGTCAAATTAATACATAATTTTACCTTTTTTTTAAAAGGTCTTAATTGACTCAAAATTAATTAAATAAATGCAGGCTCTACTCAAGCTTATTCGGAGAGCTAAATTTTTCATCATCATAGTTGTCTTCAACACATGAACTGAATTAGTCGTAGGCTCAGAACACACTTCTATATATTCATTTTGTAAATCAAGCATTAAGAATGTGTCTAGGGCTGCATTATTATGCCGTGCTAACTAGTTGTAACTTATTAGCTTGTTAGGTAGTGCATATCATCATTGCCTAGACCAACACACAAAAACGGCCATGGGCCCTATTCTGATATACCAAAAATAGCTGTAAATGCCTCTCCTTATCAAGAGAAGAGATCATATTGACTGATAAAAATACACCTCTACAATATATATACAGTAGAGGCCATATTGACTCAATTTTTCATAGTGAAACTTGAAATAAGAAAACGAAATGTAATTTGAAACTGAGAATACCTGATAAGAATGATTGGGGGCTAGGGTTTCTATTCGAATCGCTGAGGAATCGAAACCCTAATCGCACTTTGAGTTTGACATCGAAGAGAGAGAGAGAAAGAGCCTCGCAACCCTAATGGCGATTTGGGTCTTCGATCGCAGAGAGAGAGAAAGAGACCACTGAGACCAGCGGATTTGGGGGCTAGGGTTTCTCGTCGAAGAGAGTGACGGAATCCAAGAAAGTAGAAATCATAGAAGGAGAATGGGGGTTTCTCTCTGACGATTAAGGTTTCAACGAAGAAGGAGAGCGCGGGAGTAAGAAAAGGAGAGGAGACTAGGGTTTCTTACGATCGAAAAGAGAGCGGGAGTGAGTTGGGAGCCAGCATGCCAAAAGATAAGGAGAGGGGGTAAATGACCATTTTACCCTCAACAAAACAGGATGGAGAGTGGGATCTGATCTCAGCCATTCGATCTGAATCAAACTAGATCAGATGGCTGGTAGCTCCCGCTCACGATAAGGAGCCCATCTCACCATCTCATAATAGACTAACTCTCTCTCTCTCTCTCTCTCTCTCTCTCTCTCTCTCTCTCTCTATATATATATATATATATATATATATATATATATATATATATATATATATATGAGAAAAGTGAGCCTCATATAGAGTATGAGGAAATTTTCCTCATACAAAGTGATTATACTCACTTGGTGGGATCCTTATAGAAGATCCACTCCGTCCATCATGTTTATCATACTAATGGATGTATGTGTAGAAAAAATTGAGTGATTTGGAGGTCATTCACCCATGCATCATGTGGTTGAAAAATGAACGATTTTAACAGTAATACAAATCGAACCACAAATTGGACCCACTTGATGTATGGGTGAATGACCTCCAAACCACTTGATTTTTTCTACACATACATCTATTAGCAGGATAAAAATAATGGACGGACTGGATCTTCCATAAGGCTCCACCAAGTGAGTATAATCACTTTGTATGAGAAAAATTTCTTCATACAAATATGAGGCTCACATTACTCATATATATATATATATATATATATATATATATATATATATATATATATATATAATCACACTTGTAAAACGAATTTTTATCAAGTTGAGTTTGAGTCAAACTTCGAGCTCATGATTTTTTTTACCGCCTCATCAGGTAGTATACTTGTGTTTATCTCTAATATTATAATGGGAGAAGACCTTAGTGTCATTTATCAATCTATTAACGCGTGCATCGCATGTGCATAATCTCTACTATTTTAATGGGAGAGTTGGGGTTGTAGACAAACAAACCCTAATTTTGTAACTGAGCAAACCCGTGCAATACATGGCCAAACTAAATCCACCAAACATATTCGTGTGATGCACGTGCAGCCCCTAAAAAAAGAATATTTCAGCAAATGCCCTCATTTAAAATGTGAAAACTAGCATATACCCCCACTATTTTTAAAAACTAAGAAATACTCATATCTCTAATATTATAATGGGAGAAGCCCTTAGTGTCATTTGTAAATGTTTTGTCAATCTACCAACCTGTGCAATACACGTGCATAACTATTATAAAGAAGGTTCTAAGTTCAAATTTAGATAATGTCTAAATTTTTATTTTTAAAAACTATATTTATTAAGACGTGCATCACACGTGTAAATTACTAGTTATTATAAAGGGAGCTATCTATGTTGTGTGTAGGAGGAATGAGATCATAGCGTTGAGTCTAATTAAGGAGTACGACAATAGTCCAATGCCCTCTTTACGACTCAATGCTATGTCATCTCAAATTCAGACATGCACAGAGGTCACCCCGCCTCCAATCCCTTCCCTACTATTATATATATATATATATATATATATATATATATATATATATATATATATATATATATATATATATATATATATATATATATATATATATACACTAGGTATGCCCGTGGCAAACTGCATATAAATTTATGCATTGTATATGCTAAGAAAAAAAAATCATTCAATACACCTCTTTCTACCTCTTTAACAATTATTCGTTAAAATGTTTTAGTTTTTTTAGGGATTTAACTTTATTGCCCTTAAATATGTCAATATTGACTTATCCAATTCTTAAAAAAGCTAAATTTTTATCAGGAGATGTGAGAACATCAATTAAAAAAATGCACCATGACAGGAAAAAAAAATTGATTGTAACCAAATACAACCACCTTTCTAATACAATCATCTACTCTATACAGGCCTCCTCTGAAATTATATTGCTTCCTAATAGTTTTCTAATAAGGCGCATTTAAATTGTTTCCTACGGCACGTTATCGCGAAGAATGATTAATTAATTAAGTTGTTAAGTAAAAATTTCGACAGTCTTATTTAAAAATTTACAGGCAGTAAAAATTTCGACAGTCTTATTTAAAATTTCGACGGAATCTCTCTTGAAATATTATTCCTTTTAGAGTAAATCCTTATGGAATTCTTCTCCAAATTAAAAAATTAACAGCACAGACAGTCAAATTGAATCCTCCACAGCCCAATCCAAGCCACATCACACATGCATCATATATATAAGGCTTTGGAAAAAAAAACTTCATATTACTAAAGATATAAAATAAAAGACCAAGATATCATTTGGAATCATAAAAGATTTTAGGAAATTTTGTAAAAATTTCGACAGAACCTCCCTTAAAATATTAGCCATTTTACTGTCATTCCTTACGAAATTCTGCTCACAATTAAAAATTTAACATTACAGGCAAGAAATATAAATCCTCCCCAGGCCAATCCAAGCAACATCACACACATCATCATATATATAGGACTCTGGGAAGAAAAAATCTTCATATGACTAAGATACAAAATAAAAACCAAGATATAGTTTGAAAACATAATAGATTTTAGAAAATTTGGTAAAAATTTTGACAGAACCTCCCCTAAAATATTAGCCCTTTTTTAAGAATTGGATAAGTCAATATTGACATATTTAAGGGCAATAAAGTTAAATCCCTAAAAAAACTAAAACATTTTAACGAATAATTGTTAAAGAGGTAGAAAGAGGTGTATTGAATGATTTTTTTTTTCTTAGCATATACAATGCATAAATTTATATGCAGTTCCACCGCCAAATAACTCCAACTAAATTTATATACAGTTCCGAATACGTGCCGTAGGCACGTGCCACGGGCATACCTAGTGATTACATAAAGTGACAAAAGGGCTCATAATTATTTGTTCATTATAGTCACATATAAAGCAAAAAAAATATTACATAGACCTGGTTTATATCGGGGGATTGAAGGAGAGCCACTTGATAGCTTTCTTTGTGTTTTATTATATAGACCTGGTTTATATCTTTGCAAAATCATTCTATCAGTAGTTTCATATAGTTTCAGTTTGGACAATTAAAAAATGATTCTGCAAAGATATAAACCAATAAATGATTCTGCACCAAATTAGTTTAACAGTGACTACTTGCAGCACTAAATGATTCTGCACCAATAAATGATTCTGCAAGTATATGAAACTACTTGCAGCACAAAATTAGTTTTTTCTTAATGGCATTGGAGCTCAACATAATGGATACTGCTAGAAAAGAGGACGGAAAAGTTTAGTTAGAATTGAGAAGGAATGGATTAATCGACTCATCGCAGCCCCCATCTAAACCCCTAACCAACTAAGCTTAAATGTATTCTTATGACTTCTAGATGCATGACACCAATAACTCATAATACTAATTTTAACAGTGACTGCACTTGCATATTGCAGCTACAACGACTACAATCACGTAATAGGTATGTACCTGTACTTTGGATAGACTGGAGCATTCAAACTGCAACCCATGGCAGGTGAAGATGTAGAATGCATGTCGTCGTTGGTGATGATTATCTTGGTGATCATCATCTGTAAAGCTCGGTAATGGCCTTATTTCAATGATATTCGACAAGTGTGGAATCTTGAGGACTCAAATCTGCATCACATGTTTGAAATTATAGGTATCATCACATATTCACATGTACTAAAACAGTCATCTCTTTGTTCACATTCACATGCCATACTACCACATTAATGTTTCTTCTTATCAATAAGCGAAATTTGGACAAAGGTAGGAGAATGCAAGAAAAAGTTCACTCACAAAGTATTCGTTCTCATAGAAATGCTTCATTTTTGGGTATACTAATTAATTTGCTTTAAGTCATATCCAATGTCCAAGACAGTGTACATATTACTCTAGATTTATTCAATCCACACACAGTTTGCCATCTGTAAATTGTGGATTAGTTTGGCATGCTAGCATTTAGTAACGAAGCCGATGATTCTCTTAATAGAAACATCTTTATATTACAAATCCCTAGCAATGTTCATGTGAATTCAATAAAGTTGGAGAAAATAGATACTTAACGATACTTAATTTAATAAGAAGCAAGTAGTTTACCTTTTTTAATTTTAAACTTGCAGCCTCTTAGAATGTTTTTAATGAAGTTGACATGTAATCTATCGTCTACATAGTATAAATTTACATTAATAAGAAGCATGTAGTTTTCCTTTTTTTAATTTTTAAACTTACCGTATGTTAGAATGTTTTTAAAAATAAGATCTGTAGTTTGTGCGCATTTAATGAAGTTGACATGCAAAAACATAATATTAAGGTCAGTAGGGGATAAGCTGCTCTGGCTAAAAATAATGTTAACGTTGAAATAGCAAAATTCAAAAAAAATGTGTGCATAAAAGATAATAATTCAAAGTTGCAGGTCTAAGAAAATATTGCTTAATTTAAACATGTTAATTTTAAACTTGCTTAATTTAAACTTTTAGCTATAATGAAGATCTCTCTTTCATGGCTTTCATTTTAAACTTATTTCCAGTAACTAATTGAGTTCTAAATAAATTGGTCACCGGAGTTATAAACACTGAATAGTTGTTTTAGATTTGTGAGGTGTAATTTCAGCTGTGTGCCGTCTTATTGTTTGGTTTGTAGTTCACCGGCATCCAACTTTTATGCCATAAGTTAATTATAAGTTCAAAAGTTTACAGGAAACCCAAGTATTACCTTCAGAATAAATTGTTTCAGTTAGACAGTTACTTGTATAAGTGTTTACTGTGTTTTCGAAAATGAAGCTGTGTTTAATAACTTGAGTTCTGTAAATTAGTATAAAGTATAATCTTTCATAAGGATTGTTCTCCGAATTTGGAATCATGACCCTAAACAGATATTATGTAATTTCCCTTTTATGCATGCAGATATGAAAAGCATAACATGAATAGGCAAATGATCAATTACCAGCATTCTATTCTTCACGGTGAAGAAACCATCCTTGCCAGCAATTGGAGTGGGCTTTGATGCTCCCATAGCCATTATAGCGCCCTTTTAGAACAGTGAATAGTCATTAAGATGTTCACGAAAAAGCACAGTTATCAATAATTGTTTTAAAACCCCACCTGTCCGGGAGGCAGTATAGCATCAAATTTGTCTACTCCAAACATACCCAAATTCGATAGAGTAAATGTTCCTGCATAACATATCACAAATCATCAACCTACAGTTAATTAGCGAAAACTTAGAAAGAGAAACAAAAGACATCTACTATAAACACAACTGAGTTGTACTGTAAACCACGGGCATACCTATTTACCTTATAAAAATGGTGATAAATTACCTCAAAATACTGCAAACATTTCTACACTCAAAATACTGTAAACAAAATCTGAAACATGATAATACCTAACAAATAGTGCTGACAAACAATTGCAAAAAATCTCACCTGGCCCATGATGAAGTCGAAATAATACCCCATTGGCCTGATCCATGAAATCATAGAGAGTTCCCCTATCAAAAAAAGAAAGCATAGAGAGTTCAACTGATCTGAAAATCCTTTTCTTCATGCAACATTTGATGATAGATCATTTGCAAGATCAAAATTAAAAACTGTCAAATGTTATATTCACAGCTATTCAGCAACTTATTAATTAGACACCAGCTACCAATCAAAATAATTTGCAACCGACCTAATTCCCAGTACATCCCACAGTTAATTACTAATGTAATCTAATATGATCTAACATATAATATACTGTCCAAGCAATGCAGAGGAAGGATACATGTTTGTCCCCATTCCAAGGCGTCGACCTGTCTCCTTAGCAATGGCGAGCTGATCACCTGAAAATTAAACAGATAATTTAATATAATATTCCAAAATTCTCACTAAACATTAGCAGATTATTTTTGCTGCTAATTACCAGTAATCATCTTGACATTAACACCAAGGTTGAGAGCCCTGCGGACAGTTTCGGCACTGTCATGCCTTGGAGGATCAAATAGAGGCAATAGTCCGACAAACTGCCATGGGCCCCAAGGGCTTTCTTTTGTCTTTTCAGGAACTTCCTGTGAAACCAATAAAATGAGTTATTTACTGAACATATGATTTATCAAGCCTTCAAATGATAGAGATTTGAACATATTGATCATCAAATAGAAAATTAAAAAATAATAGTATTCCTGACCTGTCTTCCAACAGCCAGCGATCGAAGACCACGTTCAGCAAACATATCAATCACACTGTGAACCTTATTCCTAACATCTTCCTTGCAGTTGCAGAGGGTTACTATCTGTTTAACAAAAATAAGGAATGAGCACAATGATCAATACAGAGCAGTCTATTTATAACAATAAATAAAATAAAATAAAACCTGTTCAGGAGCTCCTTTGCTCACGCGATGCCAGTTGCCATCAGAATCAATGTAGGTTAGAGCAGTCCTCTTATCAACTGGATTGAATGGGAGAAAGTGCACTTCCTGAATACCGGCCCTTGCCTACAGAATTCATATGAAAAATAAAGCATTCGTGATTTCCTTCTTTATTCCCAATTTTTGAGACATCATCATTAAGGTCTATGTGATACTCTACCTCTTTAGGATCAGCAAGCATTCCAACCATGGCAGCATCAATAGCATCCTGATTCTCTGTCCTTGATGCTCTAGCCGCCAAAAGCATCACGTGATCTTTTTCTACGCCTCTTGCAAACACCTCAATAAGATTTTTATCAATGCTCAGTTTGTTAAGGGTTAGAGTCCCGGTCTTATCACTGCAGAGAACATCCATGCCAGTTAATTACTAAATATCAACTACCTCAATCTATTTGATTCAACTAACACGAAATTCAACCAACTCAATACCAAAGCTCACCTATCGAAAGCAATTTCCTGAATTGCGTCGTCGCCTCGAGCTGTAAGCTCCCATCATCCGAGTAAACCCCGGCTACTATCGCCGCAAGCTCTCCAACTAAAAAAAACCACAAAACCAAACATCAGATTTACCAAATCCAAATCTCAAACACTCAGATCTAATTACCAAATCTACCAATCAATCAATCACCTTCTTCTCAATGGCAGAAGCGTGAATCGACAGAGGAAAGGCCTGAGCTTGCATCCCTTCCCTCCTCTTCTTCTGCAAGTTCTCCTCCCTCTTGCTCTTCCGGATCTCCACCATGTTGTCCTCCCGCCGCCGCCGCCCCTCTGCGATTGGAAATTTGAGAATCGAGATTCGAAACCCTAGAAATTTGATCGAAGAAGCCCTAAAGGTAGATTGACTGAAGTGTTGGGGGATTTTTTTGAGAGAATCTGGGCGGGATTAGGGGAGAGCGGGGAGAGAGAGGGAAAGCTCTTCCGGATCTCCACCATGTTGTCCTCCCGCCGCCGCCGCCCCTCAGCATCGACTGCAACATGGAAATTTGATAATTGAGATTAGAAACCCTATAAATTTGATCGAAGAAACCCTATAAATTTGATCGAAGAAACCCTATAAATTTGATTCGACTGAAGTGGGATTCGGGGAGAGCGGGGAGAGAGAGGGAGAGCGGGGGGAGAGAGAGTGGGCGGAATAGAGATTAGAGAGCGGGGAGAGAGAGAGAGAGAACGTATTGATTTTGGGGAGAGAGAGAGAAAGAGTGTGTGTAGGTTTTTGAATTTGTGGAGTTTTTGAATTTGTGGAGTTTGAAATTTTGGGCGGGAAAATATGTTTTGTGAGAGTAGATCTGGTCCATTGATTTTGGGAGAGATTGAATGTGAGCCACCTGATAGCTTTCTTTGTGTTTTATTATAGATATATATATATATATATATATATATATATATATATATATATATATATATATATATATAGGAAAAAGGGGTATGAGCAACTTGCTCATTTAGTAAATAAGCAATTGATGATATAGGAAAAAGGGGTATGAGCAACTTGCTCATTTAGTAAATAAGCAATTGATGATGTGGCATGCATGTGATTGAAAAATCCTTAAAAGGATTAGTTGTCCAATGTATCACATGCATGCCACATAATCACTTGCTCATTTACTAAATGAGCAAGTTGCTCATATCCCTTTTACCCTATATATATATATATATATATATATATATATATATATATATATATATATATATATATATATATATATATATATATATAAGGTAGGTTCATCCTACCTTTTACCGGTAAAAAAAAACCTAAAACTACTTCTGATTGCACGTGTAAATCTCTAATATTATTGATATGGCTAAAAATAGGATTAAATCGGGACCGTTCACATCGGAAACGAATCTTAAAGCTCAGGGGTAAAACGGTAATTCCACCTACTAACGGGTCCGAAGCGGGTACTGGGTCGCCTTCTCACAGATCCAGTAACCCGCGAATGGATCCACCTCAACTGGGTACGAGTCCCGACCCAATACAAACCCAGTCCGACAGGATAGAATTAGGGTCTCTGATTGAACCAAATCAACGGACCTGATTCGCGACTATCCTCTCAACGGGAATTAAGGGATTACATTCCTAATCTGATTACGAGGATTTTACACCTTATCAGATGACAGGAATCACATTCCTAATCTGATCCCAACGGCGACTATAAATACCCCCCACCGATCATTGTTACAGGTTAATCACTCTTTTGCCAACTTAAGCTCTTTCTTAATCATCACTGGTTACTGACAAGAGCGTCGGAGGGTGCATCGCCGAGATCAACCCCGGTGTATCGCACTTCCTTGCAGGTGAGCGGCGGGAATCAGCAGCCCCATTCTGACGAACAGGCTTGGATCCGCTATTCAGGTTTTTCCACGAACTCACAAATCTCATCTGTTTACCCCCACACCAGATTCAGCGGTAACAGATTTGCGCCGTCTGTGGGAAGACCATACGAATAGCCTCCGCCTCTTCCTCGTCGACTAGCTCTTCTCCAGCCATGCCTCCCAGAAAAGTAAGATCTAGGGGGTCCAACCGTGGACCCAACCCTATTGAGCAACAACAGGAAGTCCCCGTCCATCCCGCTCCGCAGCAGGGGCAACTTCCTCCTCCGGCCGAGGACCGTTTCCAACAGGACCAGCCTCCTCTTCTGAATCAGCAACCCCCTAATGGTCCCGCTGGTCCTAACCTGCAGAAGCAAAAGCAACCTCTCCATCAGGACCGCATCTCGATACACAATGCCTCTACGGACTCTTACACCTCCCACAGTCCTCAGGCCCCTGACCTTCGAAATACCTTCCTCAACCGGCAGAAAGATGAGGATCTTCGCAGCCGTCTGGATGAAAAGCGGGCCCGAGAGGGAGCCTCCCGCCAGCAACGTCCAGATGAGCGAAATCCTCACCACCGAGACTATAGAAGGTCCCCTACCCGAAGAGGGATGAAATAGTCCCCCGAACACCATAGGAGAAGACCTCATTCCCCTGCCAGTCGACAACATCCGAGGAACGATGAGGCACCCATCACCCGTGCCGAGTTCCAGCAGTTCCAAGCAATGGTGTTGCAAGCCCTCAACCTCCGACCCAACAATAACAACGCTCAGAGGGTTCCTACCCCTCCACGGGTCCAAAGTCCTCACCATCGGTCCATAACTCCTCCTCCGGCTCCTAGCAACCAATAGCGCATGCCTAGCCCTCGCCGCTCCCAGAGCTACCGTCGTCGCTCCCCTTCCTATGAAGACGAGTCCAGAGGCTTGTTTGACTATCGTCGAAGGGACAATGCTCTCTACCACCGTCTCCACGAGATGGAAAGGCGCATCGACTGAATAGACAAGGATGAGGAGTTAAGAGGCAGGACCATCCGCCCGAGCAGACCTCCCTTCTCCCGGACCATCATGGAAGCTCTTATCCCAAGAGGTTTTGAACCCCCGAAGTTCGAAACTTACTCGGGGGAGTCGGACCCCGTGGACCACATCGAAAGCTTTAAGACCCTCATGCTAATCTACCAAGCTTCCGATGCTTTGCTGTGCAAAACCTTCCCCGCCACTCTTAAGGGTTCGGCTCGGGAGTGGTACTCCCGCCTCGCCCCGTCTTCCATATTCTCTTTCGAGCAATTCGAGAGCCTCTTCATCACTCATTTTGTGAGTAGCAGACGCACGGAGAAGACTAACATCTCGTTACTCCAGCTTCGCCAGGAGAAGGGAGAGAAGTTGAGAGACTATGTGAGGAGGTTCACTGCAGAAGTGGGATCCATTGCTTCCCTTGACCAGCCTGTTGCAGCGGCCGCCTTCCAATCGAACGTCCTCAACTCTAGCCTTCGCTCCTCCCTTGCCAAGAAGCCCCCACATAATTTTGCCGACCTCCTTCTTAGGAGCGAGAAGTACATTCGGGCCGAAGAAGCCGAGAATCTCCCGGGCTTTGAGGAGACATTTTCCGGGAACAAACGGAAGAGCACAAGCGAAGAGGGCTCCCAAAAATTCCAGAAGGACGGCAATGGATAGCATCGCCCGACTCCTCGGTTTGAGAAGTTCACCCCCCTTATTGCCAATATATCAGAAGTTCTTATGGAGGTGGATAAGGAAGGGCTCCTCCGCGCTCCCCCGAGAATGAATACACCTGGCAAGAAGAGGAACAAGGATAAGTGGTGCCGCTTTTACAGGGACCACGGCCACGACACGGAAGATTGTCGGGCTCTGAAGGAGGAGATCAAAGAACTCATACAGCGGGGGCACCTGACCAAGTTCGTCCAAAAAGAGGGGGCCAAGCTTCCCCCCTGAGGAGCCAACAAACGAACCGAAGGGCCCACCGAGCTTTAAGACTCAGAATCTCCCAGCTCCTCCCAAGAGGTCTTCACCTTATTGTAGAAGTAGGATCCTGATTTTCAATAAGGCCGATGCTTGTAACCCGGCCGATAGCATGTAATAATGGCTCGCCCTATTGAAGCGGCCACTTAGTTTATATCAAACTTTACATCTTTTCATTGAAAATTATTGCTCTTGCTTCTCTCTTAAATGGTGGGTTCGGAGTCCAGCTTCTTCTACATGGCTGCTCCCACAACTTACTAACCTTAAACAACGAGTTCGAAGTCCAACACTTGGCTCGATTCTGCTTCAAATAACTTGTTCTTCAGCAAGTTAGAAGTGGTTCGCCATTCGGAATTGCTCCCACAGCCGTTGAACAACTCTACCGATGGTTCGGAGTCCAACACTTGGCTCGATTCTGCTTCAAATAACTTGCTCTTCAGCAGGTTAGAAGTGGTTCGCCATTCGGAATTGCTCGCACAACCGTTGAATCCCTCAAACGACGAGTTCGGAGTCCAACACTTGGCTCGATTCTGCTTCAAATAACTTTCTCTTCAGCGAGTTAGAAGTGGTTCGCCATTCGGAATTGCTCCCACAACCGTTGATTCTCTCACATAAGCAGCGAGCTCAGAGCTAAAGCTTTCCCCTAGAGTTGCTCCTCACACTCGTCTCACAAATGGCTTTCTGCCAGAGCCGAGCTCTTCACCCCGCTCGCCTTCGAAGCGGACCTCTTCTCAACGAGTTCGGAGCTCACAACTCTCTCCTAAAGTTGCTCCTCAAACTCATCTCACAAATGGCTCTCTTCCAGAGCCGAGCTCTTCACTCCGCTCGCCTCCGAAGCGGACCTCCTCTCAACGAGTTCGGAGCTCACAACTCTCTCCTAAAGTTGCTCCTCAAACTCATCTCACAAATGGCTCTCTGCCAGAGCCGAGCTCTTCACCCCGCTCGCCTCCGAAGCGGACCTCTTCTCAACAAGTTCGGAGCTCACAACTCTCTCCTAGAGTTGCTCCTCAAACTCATCTCACAAATGGCTCTCTTCCAGAGCCGAGCTCTTCACTCCGCTCGCCTCCGAAGCGAACCTCTTCTCAACGAGTTCGGAGCTCACAACTCTCTCCAAGAGTTGCTCCTCAAACTCATCTCACAAATGGCTTTCTTCCAGAGCCGAGCTCTTCCCTCCGCTCGGGTGCCGAGCAAGTGCCGATCCGACCCCAACGTCAAAGAGCCCGGTCGGCTAACCGAGCAAGTGCCCATCTGAGCCCCAAAACGGAGAAAAATCACTTTTCCCTCAACATTCGCATAAGATTTCGATCAGACGGCTCAGATCATGCCACCACCACTACACGACAAGATAGTGTTTTCTTAAAAACTGTGCCCGCCTCGAGATCCGCACTGAGATCAACGGCTCAGATCGCTCCAGCAGCACTAAACGACAAGATAGTGTTTTCTTGGAAACTGTGCCCGCCTCAAGAACCGCGCTGAGATCTGACGGCTCAGATCGCTCCACGTCTCTCGGTATTCCGAGCCGAGCGACTAGCGATCCGACCCACTCGCGCCTCTTCTTCGCCCCTAGGGTCTTCCTAGCACATCTTACAAGGGTCTTCCTAGCCCAAGGGTCTTCCTAGCACAAGGATCTTCCTAGCACATCTTACAAGGGTCTTCCTAGCACATCTTCTCCGCCCCTAGGAGTGGAGCTCCTCTTCCAAAATCCCCAAGACCAAAGTACTTATCAACTTCATGAAGATAACCATGTTGCGGGGCTATTTTGACCATGAAGGAGGGTGAATCTTCATCCCACTCCTAAAGAGAAGTTGTAGATCTTCGAACTAGCTTCGAAACGAGGGGTCGCACGCCCCGATCGGACCTCTGTAGCACCGGAAAAGTGGATCTCAATACAGCTGCGCCGAATAGCTCGGAAATCCGAGCCGAGCCACTCGCGCGAGGGAGAAATCCGAACCGAACCCGAGCAAGAATCCGAGCTCTTCCCATCCGAGCCCCAACATCAAAGAGCTCGGTCTGCTAACCGAGCAAGTGCCCATCCGAGCCCCAAAACAGAGAAAAACCACTTTTCCCTCAACATTCGTGTAAGATCTCGATCGGATGGCCCAGATCTTGTCAAAGTCACTAAACGACAAGATAGTGTTTTCTTGGGAACTGAGCCCGCCTCGAGATTCGTGCCATCATCCAACGGCCCAGATCTTGCCAGCGTCGCTAAACGACAAGATGGTGTTTTCTAGGGAACTAAGCCCGTCTCGAGATTCGTGCCACCATTCAACCGTCCAAATCGAGCCACGTAGCTCGGATCTACCATCCGAGCTACTGCCCTACCGAGCTACAAAATTGCAAAAAATTTGCCTCAAAATCAGTGCTCGGATTCGCCGAACAAGACGCCAAAAAAAATGAAGGGGTAAACGGGTCGGACCAAAACCCGTTGGACACCCGAACCGACCCGTTCTCCTTCTCTTCCACCTTTCCCGCCAAAACACAAAAAACAACAACTGTTCATTCCTTCTTCTCCACCGTACGGCCAAACAAACCAGAGGAAGAAGAACCCAATACTTCAACCTTCGAAGCTCCGAACTCCACTTCGTCACGAGCTCCCCTCGCCAAGCTCGACCACGTCTCCATACCGACAAGCTCCATCACCATGGCAATGACGAACTCCACTCACCGAGCTCCTTCGACGAGCTCCGAACCACTCTCATTGTTCGCCCATCTCTCCGAGCTCTCCGCAATGTCGAGCCGAACTCCCCTCAGAGGGACGAGCTCCGAGGTCTCCTTCACGAGCTCCACCTTCCTCCACGAGCTCCATCTCCATCGAACCGAGCTCCGCCACTCCTCCAAAGCTCCGACCTCAGTCCCCTTCTTCGACGAACCCATCGTTGAGCACCACCGTGCTCTCGCCGAGCTCTACTCTCCACCGAACCCACCTCGAGCTCCTCCTCTTCGAGCTCTCTCCCACCGCTATGGGTTCGCCAAACCTTACACTACCAAGCTCTCCACTAACGAGCTCCGCCATAGCCAACGACGTCATCATCGGCCACCCCCTCGCCATGGCGAGCTCCACCGCTCGATGAGTTCCACCTCTGCCTCGAAACTGAGTGCCAAAGGCATTCTTCGTCGAGCTCGAGACCGTCTCGACGAGTCACCGAGCTCCGACGTCGGCCTCACCTCCACCTTCACGTCCCGAGATCCTCGTCCATCTCCTTCAACAGTTTGCCGAGCTCCCCTCCGTCTTCGAGCTCGAGGTCGAAGGAGAGGAGGAGAAGCGAAGGCGGGACGAAGGAAGCAAAGAAGAAGAAGAAGAGTAGGGACGAACAGGAAGGAAAAAGAAAAAAAAATTGCCACGTGCCCGGTCGGACTGCCGAGCAAGTCCCCATCCGAGCTCCACAAACGGAGAAAAAAGCTGCCGAGCAACTACGACCGTTGGATCTTCCAAAAATTCACGCTTCTGGTGATGGACGGTCTAGATCGCGCCACGTGCGCTAAACGACAAGATAACGATTTTTTGGGAAACGCGCCTCCTCGAGATTCGTGCCGGGATCCGACGGCACAGATCGCGCCACGTGTCCAGGTATATTTAAATTATTTATTTATTTATTTAATTGTTTTAATTATTTAAAAATTCCGAAAAAATATTTTAAAAATCGAACAAAATTAATTAAAAATTCTAAAAATAATTATTAATTCAGAAAAATTATTTTAAAATTCTGGAAAAATAATTCTTAAATTATAATGATTAATTAATATTTTCGATACTTAATTATTTAATTCGGAAAATGAATTAAAAATTCAAAAAAATGAGAAAAAATTCAGAAAAATCTGGAAAAATCACCAAAAATCCAGAAAATTCTGAGAACATTTTTGGGCATTTTACAAGCCCAGAATAACACCGTTACACCCCAAGCAAGATCCAAAACTCCCTTAAGAACACCGATAAAATCCCGTACGCCATTAGAACAGTAAAACTACTCCTCAAAGACTGAAAAACTCAGTCTCTAAGAGTGGGGGGCTCATGATATGGCTAAAAATAGGATCAAATCGGGACCGTTCACATCGGAGACGAATCTTAAAGCTCAGGGGTAAAACGGTAATTTCACATACTAACGGGTCTGAAGCGGGTACTGGGTCTCCTTCTCACAGATCCAATAACCCACGAACGGATCCACCTCAACTGGGTACGGGTCTCGACCCGATACAAACCCAGTCCGACAGGATAGAATTAGGGTATCTGATTGAACCAAATCAACGGGCCTGATTCGCGACTATCCTCTCACCGGGAATTAAGGGATTACATTCCTAATCTGATTACGAGGATTTTACGCCTTATCAGATGACAGGAATCACATTCCTAATCTGATCCTAACGGCGACTATAAATACCCCCCACCGATCACTGTTACAGGTTAATCACTCTTTTGCTAACTTAAACTCTTTCTTAATCATCACTGGTTACTGACAAGAGTGTCGGAGGGTACGTCGCCGGGATCAACCCCGGTGTATCGCACTTCCTTGCAGGTGAGCGGCGGGAGTCAGCAGCCCCATTCTGACGAACAGGCTTGGATCCGCTATTCAGGTTTTTCCACGAACTCACAAATCTCATCTGTTTACCCCCACACCAGATTCAGCGGTAACAATTATAGTGGGAGAAAATCTTAGTGTTATTTGTAAATCTATCAACGCGTACAATGCATGTGCATAACTATTAAAAAAATGTCTTAAATTTAAATCTAGAGTACGTCTGATTTTTTTTATTTTAAAAAAATTTATATAAATGTACATTGCAGACGTGTAAGTTACTAGCAGGGTATAAAGAAAATAAATTGTAGTTTTATGTTTCATTGAAACAAATAGGAGTGTAAAATGAACATGGCGGTCCGTCGTCCGTCCGAGTCCGGCTCGAGAAATAGTCCGACCGTGGACCGTCCGAATTGTTATACGAATCGAACTTGAACGAATTATTAGGTTCGATTCTTTACCGAGCTCGAGCCGAACATAAGCCCGTCCGAGTATTATTGTGGTCCGATGCTTTATCGAACCGAGTCCGGACTATAAAATTTTTGACCGACCTAGACCGAACCAGACATAAACCCGTCCGAGTAGAATTTCGGTCCGAGTTTGAACATATGATTATTCGATCCCGTTCGGTCCGATTTACAGCCCTAGAAACAAAGAAAAAGAGAAGTACAAAAAAATATCGTTTTGTTGCACTTGCACAAGATAGCATACATTGGAAGTGGTAGCTATTATCTTGTGGTAGACCTTTAATGGGGTAGTTAACAGCGAGGAGTAATTAAGTGGTGATTCCGATAAAAAAGGACCACACGTTTGGATGTATAAAGCATGACCGATCCCGAGATCCCGGCTAGCAATACTGTAGGTTCAGAAGGTAAAACTAAACTTAATGCATTCATGTTTTATTACAATATCATTGATACTAGCTTTCGGTGCTATGTAACTAAATTAGTTTGGCTCCAAACAAAAGGAACATACTTAAAGAAGCAAATTATGGATGCCATAGACCTAGTATACCTAAGAGCATTCGTGTGGCAGTGATGCATATTATCAGAGCCGGCCCCCACCTTGGGGCAGGTGAGGCGGCCGTCTTAAACCCCTAATTTTTTTATACTTTTAGGAACCACAGATTTGTATTAATTTCTCTTATAAATATATGCACGTATTTTGTGCGTAACTAAATATATATTGTAATTAGATGCCCCAAAAAATAATTATTTAGCCATTTTGCCTTGGGCCCCCGAGAACTCAGGGCCGGCCCTGCATATTATACATATTTTAGCAAAAATAGGCACACCGCTATAATCGTTAAGCATTTATGCATATCATAGCAATTTTGATACAGTAGAATGATATATTTGAGAATGGATACAGCAATATGTATAATATAAAGGTCGAAACATCATGTTTCGTCCATAATATTTTATAATATTTATAAAGGATCGGACGAAACATGATGTTTCGTCGGATGAGAATAATCAATTTATTAAGTAAAAAAATGCGGCAAGAAATGATAATGGGATTGGACGAAACATAATGTTTCGCCCAACCTTTTAGAAGATGGGACGAAATGTTTCGTCCCATTCCAAATTATTATTAAGAAAGAATTAAACCCCTTTGGACCATTTTGCCCCGACTTCATCCAACCGTTCAATTTTAAATCCAACGAATAATTTAAACCCAACGACTATTTCTACATTTCAACGACTCTTTCTCTAACTTTATCTATGTATACAAAATACAATGCTCTAAATTTTGAATTCCTTTACTATCTTCCCCAGCAAAAAGAGTCTCTCTGTCTCCTACCGAAAAATTTGTGAAAGAAAAAGAATGGCGAGCCGTAGTTCAAGATGGAGAGCATATACAACTCAAAAAGATGTTACTCTTTCTCAATCTTGGATTAGTATAATGCAAGATCCATTGGTCGGTACTAACCAATCTAGCGCACATTTTTTAGAGCGAATTTTCTCAACTTTTGTGGTGTTGTTAGGCACTCCAACCGACCGTACAGTAAGTTCCCTTACAAGTCGGTTCTAATTAATTTCTAAAGAAGTTACCCTATTTATTGCGAAGTTTGGCAGTGTAACAAATAGAATTGCTAGTGGGACTACCGACGCTGTATGTAAAAAATTTGATATTAATTATTGCTTTAAATTAATTTTGCAAATAATAACGTTAAGTTTTTAAATTTGGTCATAGATGCGCGAAGAGAGAGTCGAATATATGCAAGCATTTGGAAAAGCTTTCAAGTTTGAAGAATGGCTTGATCTTTTTATTGAAGAGATTGTGTAATATACAGCGATTGAGCTCTAATTTTTTTTGGCAAATAAAAAAAAACTTATAAGAGTATTTAGATGAATTTGGGAGAATATTAAAGATGAGAGTGAGATGAGAGATGAAAGATGAAAGAGATTGAGCTCTCGGGTATGAAGTAATGAGCCCTTCCCTCTTCCAATTTTATAGAAACGAATAGGGGTAAAAAAGAAGTCAATTACTCCAACACTTTAACAAAAAAAAAATAGTAATACCCTTAAAACCCATGTTTCATCCTGTTCTTTTGCAATTGCAATAGTGTCAGACCAAAAAAAGACTTTTTTAACACTTTTTTGTGTCCGAAGAAACATCATGTTTCGTCTATATTAAAATAATATTTAAAATTTAATATAATATTTTTTAAAATATAAGATTTTAAAAAAATTCTACGCATGCTTCGTCCGTTTACAACTTTCTATATTTTTCTTTTACCTACTGCAGCGAAACAGCATAATGATATTTTCAATTTTGCATATATGCACATTTTAGCTCTCATGACTGTGGATGCTCTTAGTAGTCAAACATACATGTATATAGTGTCTCACATGCAATGATGCACATGCTTATGCTATTTTGAAATACTTAACTTAAATATATACTAGTATTTTTCACGTGTGATGCATGTTTTGATGAAGGGTTGGAGGTGAACGTAAGTCGGTAAAGAACAGGCGGTACATTTTCATAAAAAAAATGTTTCTCAACGGACGATGCACGTGGTAAGTCATAGGTTGAGAAATTAGTCAAACTTGAAAGTTATGTGCGGTGCACGAGTTGATAGATTTAAAATGCAACTAACCCATTCTCCTATTATAGTATTATATTACTAGTAATATAATAAAAACTCTGACGTAGTAAGGAATCGAACCTGAAACCTCTTTCATATTAGTTATGTACGTATGTCACATGCGTTGATAGACTTAAAAGCCTTCTTCCATTATAATATTAGAAATTAGGGATTAGAGATATGTGGTTGAGGCTTATAGTGAATGTCTGAATTCAACTGGATGCGTGCAACGTTTTTCTTCGCTTATATCTCACATGCAAATCACTCTTTGGACACGTAGATTATGGGGTTCCTTCTATGCTTCACATCTATACAATATATATATCTAGGTAAGCTACATTTACCAATGTTAAATACTAGGTGTATGCTTTTAATGCGGTTTGTTTTTTGGGTGTGGGGGCAACAAGTGTGATTTCTCTCGATTTGTATGGTGGAAGTCCCTGTGCAGTACTGGCGTCGGTCCGACCCCGGGTAGCGAGAGCGACTCGGAAGAGAGGATGGGGACTCGGCTCAGCTGGGTCTTTTGTACCTGCACAAGGCCTCGGAACACTGGGAAAAATTCCGACGACAGGCCTTCCGACGATCTAGTCAATCACTGGAAAAGAGACTGGGCTACTAGGGTTCAGGTGGGGAGAGATTGGTTACCTTTTGCAGTGAGGAGGGGGTGGAGTATTTATAAGCAGGGGTAAACGGGCCTGGAGCCCTAGTGAGCCGGGTTGGACCCGTTTACCCATGGGCCTGAGCTGGCTGAGGCCCATTAGGCTGTAGCTGGCCTGATGATCACAAGGGGGAGGATC
The DNA here is from genome assembly GCA_017893485.1 of Hemerocallis citrina. Taxonomy (NCBI): domain Eukaryota; kingdom Viridiplantae; phylum Streptophyta; class Magnoliopsida; order Asparagales; family Asphodelaceae; genus Hemerocallis; species Hemerocallis citrina. Next base: position 263,097,465 of record CM030363.1, read on the forward strand.
CAGAGGAGATCGGAAGGCTCTGATTGATGTTGCGTAATTTAGCCTATATCACAAGCCCCCCACTCCTGCGGGACGGTGCCTGGCTGGTCATGGAGAAGTAGTTGAGTCTTAAGGCAGAGAGTGGGCGGAGGATTCCTGTAGTTTTGGGGTCAGCGGCCGAGTTGGTTCTTTGGGCCCCCGGCCCCCATGATCGAGTGCGGGGGGAGGGGGGTGAAGGCTGAGCATTTCGTGGCGATTCCTCGTTGGAAAAGGCAGACGGAGTTCGTCTTGGTCCGTCGAGGTTGTAGGGGGTCGGACGGACGAGCGTGTCCAAAGGAATTGACTTTTGAAGCTACCCCTGTACTCGAGATGTTGGTCGGCCGTCGAGGCTATAAGGGGTCGGAAGGACGAGTGAAGCCAAAGGAATTGGCCTGTTGAAGCTACCTTTGTGCTTGAGATGCAGGTCGACCGTCGAGTTTATAAGGGATCGGAAGGACGAGCGAGGCCAAAGAAATTGGCCTCTTGAAGCTACCCCTGTGCTCGAGATGCAGGTCGATCGTCGAGACTGTAGGAGATTGGAAGGACGAGCGAGGCCAAAGGAATTGTCCTGTTGAAGTTACCCCTGTGCTCGAGATGTAGGTCGACCGTCGAGACTATAGGGGGTCGGAAGTACGAGCTAGGCCAAAGGACTTGGCTTGTTGAAGCTACTCCTGTGGTCGAGATACAGGTCGACTGTCGAGACTGTAGGGGGTCGGAAGGACGAGCGAGGCCAAAGGAATTGGCCTGTGGAAGTTACCTCTGTGCTCGAGATGCAGGTCGATCGTCGAGACTGTAGGGGGTCAGAAGGACAAGCGAGGCCAAAGGAATTGGCCTGTTGAAGCTACCCCTGTGCTTGAGATGCATGTCGACCATCGAGGCTGTAGGGGGTCGGAAGTGCGAGCGAGGCCAAAGGACTTGGCCTGTTGAAGCTACCCCTATGCTCGAGATGCTGGTCGACCGTCGAGGTTGTAGAGGGTCAGAAGGACGAGCAAGGCCAAAGTAATTGGCCTGTTGAAGTTACCCCTCTGCTCGAGATGCAGGTCGACCGTCAAGGCTGTAGGGGCCGAAAGAATGCGCGAGGCCAAGTGAGTTGACCTGTTGAAGCTACCCCTGTGCTCGAGATGTTGGTCGACCGTCGAGGCTGTAGAGGGTCGGAAGAATGAGCTAGGCCGAAGGACTTAGCCTGTTGAAGCTACCCCTGTGCTTGAGATGCAGGTCGACCGTCGAGACTGTAGGGGGTCGGAAGGACGAGTGAGGCCAAAGGACTTGGCCTATTTAAGTTACCCCTGTGATCGAGATGCAGGTCGACCATCGAGACTGTAGGGGATCAGAAGGACGAGCGAGGTCAAAGGAATTGGCCTGTTGAAGTTACCCCTGTGCTCGAGATGCAGGTCGACCGTAGAGGCTGTAAGGGGTCGGAAGTGCGAACGAGGCCAAAGGACTTGGCCTGTTGGAGCTACCCCTGTGCTCGAGATGCAGGTCGACCGTCGAGGCTGTAGGGGGTCGAAAGAACGAGCGAGTCCAAGTGGAATTGGCCTGTTGAAGTTACCCCTGTGCTCGAGATGCAGGTCGACCGTCAAGGCTGTAGATGGTTGGAAGGGCGAGCAAGGCCAAAGGACTCGACCAGTTGAAGCTACCCCTGTGTTCGAGATGCAGGTCGACTGTAGAGGCTATAGGGGGTCAGAAGGACGAGTGGCTCGGAGATTCCCATAGCTGTTAGGTGAACCATTTTTTCGCGAGAACCGAGCAGTAACAGTAACTGCTTTCGCGAGAATCGAGGCAGTTACTGTAACTGATTCTCACGAAAATCGAGGAGTCCCACTTTTTATATATACTCGCCCCCCGCCATTCTCCTATCTTACTTTTGCTTTCTCTCACTAGGATTCAGAGTTTCTCTCTCTAGCGCTTTCCGTCACCGTCGACCAGTTTCCCGGCCACTTTTTCAACTAAGTCACAGGTTAGTTCTTTTAGTCATGTCTAGGGCTCAGTCCGGTTCCTTCAGCTCTACCTCCGACAGCTACTTTCACATGGGGCTAACTGATTCCACCACTTCTTCGAATGCCCCGGAAGCTTCGACCTCGTGGGACGAGCCAGAAGAAGTGTTAGTCGTTTAACCTCTGCGGAATCGCAAACCCTTCGTCGTGGAGAGTAGTAGCTCGGACGAGGAGGTTGCCAAGGACGAGGGTGAAGAGGAGGGTGAAGGAAGGGAGGAAGGAGAGGAAGGAGAGGAAGGAAAGGATAAGGCCAAGGGTGGTCAGGTCAGGGGGACAGACTCCCCCCAGAAGGCCTCCGCCCCCGAGCCGTTGGCAACCTCATCGCCCGAGAAGGCTCACAAGGTTCGGAAGAAGAGGGTGAGGGTGAACCTCCCAAGCAGCCCTGATAGGACGATTGCGCCTCGAAATTTGGGGGTACCATTTTTGCCACAGCCTCGGTCGATCAGGAACTATCCGGACAACATAGGGGATAAGGTACTTTACGGGGTGTAGCCCTCATCGTCGAGCCGGGTGAGGGTCAAGATGGACAGTACCCCTACGATCTTGAAGGGGGAGGATCATCTGGTCATTCGGACGAGTTTCTTCATTGGCAATGAGTACGAACTGATGGTCTTGAGCGCTGGTCTTCGGCCGACCGACCCGTTGGCATCGTGGTACTGTATCTTCCCTGCGGATGCATTCTCCTTGGGGCTGAGGCTGCCAATCCACCCCTTCATCCGGGAGTTTCTTAACTGGTCCTCGCTGTGCCCGATGCATGTTTGGGCCGAATTACTGGAAGCAGATGGCGAGCTTCATATTGCTGTGTTTGGAGAAGAAGGTACCGCTGTGGTTGAGTATCTTCCGAGCTATGTTGGGGGTCAGCTCGTCTGGCGAGTTCGAGGGGATATATTACGTGTTGCCTCGGAGCAGATGCAGGGTCGTGCACGGACATCCCGACTCAATAAAGGAGTGGAAGTGAAAGTACTTCGTCGTTCGGAACGAGGACCAGTGGGACATTCCGACGAAGTGGAATTTCTACAAGCCGAACTTCAAGGGGCCGAAGAAGGAAGATCTCTCGACCGAGGAATGGACCTTTGTTGAGCGCCTCTGGAAGAGCCACAATATCAGTTGGCCAAAAGTGAAAGAGAGTCACCTAATCCGAGCCGGGCTGAGCCTCGCCCTGTCCCGTATGTTTTTCGTTTATTTTTATTTCTGTATTTCACTTTTGTGCTCATCGCGTGTTAATCGGTTTTTTTGCATAGATGGATCCCAAGGCTATTAAGGTGAGGAGGCTGGCCCTGAAGAGAAAGAAGGCGGAACAGTCCGAGAAGGGGAAGCAAGCGGCGGCTTTCTCACGAGTGACCTCTGAGGCTCCTTCTGAGCCGAAGACGAAGAAACAGAAGCTGAGCCAATCGAAGGAGGTCGCCCTCGCGCCGAGCAAGGTGGCCTCGAAGGCACCTGAGGGCTTGCATGGTCGCCTCCCACCTCTTCGGGCCGACGCCGAAGCCATGGTCGGAGAAGAAGGACTGCGACCATGGGCCCCGGACTAGTCCATTTGTCAGGGGGACTCCCTAACCGAAGCTCTCGTCTTTTTGGAGTTCATGGACAAGATGGCCACGCCCCGAGATCGGCAGAGCATGGGAGCCGACACCTCCGTGGTGGCCTACATAAGGTGGGCTTAAGCCAGCGTGCAAGTAAGTTTATGAGGCCTTCGGTTTTATCTTCCCTGTATTGATTTCTAAGAACTTTATTTTTACCCAAGTGTCTTGACTTAGGCTGCAGGCCTGTATGTCGGGGAACCAGGTAAGGCAGCTTCACGAGATGGAGCTGAAGTATGAGAGGAGCCAGACCAATTGCTACAAGCGTAAGATGGTCGATCTGAAGACCAACCTGAAAGCCTCGATAAAACGGGAGCAGGCTCTGAAGGCCGATCTGGCCTTGATGGCTGCCGACGCGCTCAAGAGGGAGGCGGCGCTGAAGAAGGGGGTTCGAGGCCGAGAAGGCGGCGCTGATCAAGAAGTCCCAAGACATGGTCATCGAGGCACAGAACGAGGTATACGCCAAGGCAATGGACCATGCCAAGCACTTCTTCCCAACCTTGGACGTGTCGCACTTTGACTACGACAAGGAGGTTGAGGGGCTGCCGAATACCCCTGAGCACGAGGCACCGGGCAAGGGAGATGGCAGAGTCGGAGGAGGGAGTGTTGACCCGGTGGTCGACCCTGTGGCCGTCGCCGGAGCCGAGGGAGAGGTGGCTCGTAGTCGTAGTTATTTTTTCTTCTTCTTTTTGTTGCCTTCTTTAATATATTTTGCTGACCGCGGACTGGCCACCGCAGCATTTTGTAAACGAATTGATAATTTATGACAAAGATTTTTTGTTGGCCAACTGTTTTACCTTCGACTTTCGTCTTGCTTTTGGGGTCGGCTGTTGAAAGTTTTCCGACCTTCTCAGACTTGTGTAATTTTAAATTTGCTTTGCTTCCATCAGATGTTGGCTCTTCTTGCCGAGGCTGATCCTCGACGATCCGAGGTGACGTGGCTTCGGAGTAAGATCAAAGTGTTGGAGTCCTCCCTTGATCGGTATCGGAGAGAATCTCGCGATCACAAAGCTGCCTTCCATTATTTTCGGAACAAGTCGAAGGAGTTGAGCGCGGAGTTGGCTCAGTTGAAGAAGGCGATAGCTGATCGAGACCTCGGTGGTGTGGGCCTCAGATTTTCCATGTCGAGTACTTCAGTGCAGAGATCTACATCGGAGTCGCTCCTCCGCGAAGTCATTGTGGAGAAAGAGATCGAGATTCAGCATTACAAAAAGATGCTGGGAAGGTCGGTCCCTTCAGCGATCGGGGCATCTTCGAGGCACGAACCATCCCCGACCCTGCGGTTGTAGTATGTGAGGCCGGGCGACGACCAGAGTTCTGTGGCTGGCGTGTCCCCTGTGGCCGATCATAGGGGCTCAGCAGGGCATGCTGTGTAACCGAGTTGCTCGGCCATAGTCGAATTAACCCGTATGAGCACGGAGGGGATCTGAGGGTAGTTCACTACAAGGCTTTGATTGTAATAAAGAATAATTTTCTGTTTGCGCCCCTCTTAGGAGTTATAATAAAGAATAAAATTTTTGACCCATCTGAACTTGTTACTGAGAGTGTGTTGTGGATTAGTGTTAGGGCGTTCCTTCGGCCTCAGAGCTGAGCAGAAGGATAGAGGCTCACTGTGAATTCAGTCGGCTTTGAGGATTGATCTCTTCGATTGAAGCTGCGGTCGGCTCCGAATGCGGGGACGGCGAGGGAGAGGAGTCCCGAGGAGTCAGAGTTTTAGACCGTTTCCCAACAACATTAATGAGGCCATGTTTCACCTTCCCATGCCAATTAATGAGGCACTGCTTTAACTTCTGTCGTTTTAACTTCCGATGCCATTAAATGGCTGCTCAGGGGGCTATAAAACCCCCCTCCCCTCCTCAGAAACTCATCACAGAACAATTTTTGGGTGCCTACCATAGGTGGGCGCCCTACCTCGGAATTTTTTACCCTCGAGTTCTGGATCGGTGGCTCCCCTGCCATATTCTAGCATTTTTTGGTAGATCAAGGTCCTAGACCTCGGTGATCTGCCCAAACTTGCTAGAGTGTGATGGGTGTGCCGACCAAAGATTTGGGAGCTCGGAGCATTTTTTTTGGTGAGGGTCCAGGGTCGGTGGCTCCTCTCCCATACTCGAGCATTTTTGGGTAGATCTAGGTCCTAGACCTCGGGGATCTGCCCAAACTTGCTAGAGTGTGGGAGGTGTGCCGACCGAGGTCCTTTGGGAGAGGGTCCAGGGTCGATGGCTCTCGTGCCACCCTCGCACAATTCGGGGTTTCGGCTTTTAAGGTCGTTAACCTAGATCTGTCTGAGAGCGAGAGGTGGGTTGACCAAAGATTTGGGGCCCGGGGCGTCCGAGATGCTCATGGGGTTTGATGGCACCCCGCCACCCTTTGAAAATTTGGGGTTTCGGCCCTAGGGGTCGTTAACCCCCAAGTTGTCCGAGGGTGAGAGGTAGGTCACTGAGAGGTTCGGCGCACGGAGCGTCTTTTCGGTGAGGGTCCCAGTTAGTGGCTCCCTTACCGCCCTCGAACAATTTGGGGTTTTGAACTGTAGGGGTCGTAAACCCCGGGTTGTTCGTGGGAGAGAGGTGGGCCGACCACAGACTTGGGGCCCGAGGCGTTTGCCTGAAGGTGAACGCCCTAAATCTTTAATAATAAACTTTTGAGTGGGTCGAATGGCTGAAGTCCTGACAGTCGGTTGGGACTTGGGGGTCGACAGGGAGTGCCGGACCCCAACTTCTTGGCTTGAGAAAGCCACCCTTGTGCTCGAGTTCGCCATACGGCGTCGATGCATGGGGGTCGGCGGTGAGCACTGTGCCCCATTGCCTTAGCTTGAGAAAGCCACCCATGTGCTCGAGTTCGCCATACGGCATCAAGGCTTGGGGATCGGCAGAGAGCGCTGGACCCCATTGCCTTATCTTGGGAAAGCCACCCGTGTGCTCGAGTTCGCCATACAGCGTCGAGGCTTGGGGGTCGGCAGAGTGCGCTGGGCCCTATTGCCTTAGCTTGAGAAAGCCACACGTGTGCTCGAGTTTGTCATACGGCATCGAGGCTTGGGGGTCGGCAGAGAATGCTGGGCCCCATTGCCTTTGCTTGAGAAAGCCACCAGTGTGCTCGAGTTCGCAGTACGATGTCGAGGCTTGGGGGTCGACAGAGAGTACTGGGCCCCATTGCCTTAGCTTGAGAAAGCCACCCACGTTCTCGAGTTTGCCGTACGGCGTTGAGGCTTGGAGGTCGGCGGAGAGCGCTGGGCCCCATTGCCTTAGTTCGAGAAAGCCACCCATGTGCTCGAGTTCGCCATACGGCGTCGAGGCTTGGGGGTCGACAGAGAGTACTGGGCCCCATTGCCTTAGCTTGAGAAAGCCACACGTGTGCTCGAGTTCGCCATACGGCATCGAGGCTTGGGGGTCGGCGAAGAGCACTGGGCCCCATTGCCTTAGCTTGAGAAAGCCACCCACGTGCTCGAGTTCGTCGTACAGTTTCGGGGCTTGGAGGTCGACGAAGGGCACTGGGCCCCATTGCCTTAGTTCGAGAAAGCCACCCATGTGCTCGAGTTCGCCATATGGCGTCGAGACTTGGGGGTCGACAGAGAGTACTGGGCCCCATTGTCTTAGCTTGAGAAAGCCACACGTGTGCTCGAGTTCGCCATACGGCGTCGAGGCTTGGGGGTCGGCGGAGAGCGCTGGACCCCATTGCCTTAGCTTGAGAAAGCCACTCGTGTGCTCGAGTTTGCTGTACGGCAACGAGGCTTGGGGGTCGGCGAAGAGCACTGGGCCCCATTGCCTTAGCTTGAGAAAGCCACCCACGTGCTCGAGTTCGCCGTACGGTTTCGGGGCTTGGAGGTCGACGAAGAGCACTGGGCCCCATTGCCTTAGCTTGAGAAAGCCACCCACATGTTCGAGTTCGCCGTACGGTGACAGGGCTTGGAGGTCGGCGGAGAGCGCTGGGCCCCATTGACATAGCTTGAGAAAGCCACACGTGTGCTCGAGTTCGCCATACGATGTCGAGGCTTGGGGGTCGGCGGAGAACGATGGGCCCCATTGCCTTAGCTTGAGAAAGCCACTCGTGTACTCAAGTTTTCTGTATGGCATCGAGGCTTGGGGGTCAGTGGAGAGCACGGGGGGTCAGTGGAGAGCACTGAGCCTCATTGCCTTAGCTTGAGAAAGCCACCCACATGCTCGAGTTCGTCGTATGGCGTTGAGGCTTGGGAGTCGGCGAAGAGCGCTGGGCCCCATTGGCTTAGCTTGAGAAAGCCACCCACGTGTTCAGGTTCGCCGTACGGCATCGAGGCTTGGAGGTTGGCGGAGAGCGCTAGGCCCCATTATCTTCGCAAAATTTTTGGAAATTCTTGCTGGCGAATTGGGTCCCGTTGTCGGTGATGAGCACCTAATGGATCCCAAATCGGCATACGACGTGCTTCCAGAAGAATTGCTGAGTTTGATGCTCGGTGATCGAGGCCAGAGGTTCGACTTCGATCCAATTGGTTAAGTAATCGATGGCCACCACCAGGAATTGTCTTTGGCCCATCGCTTGAGGAAAGGGGCCGACCAGGTCCATCCCCCACATAGCGAAGGGGCTCGGACTGGACAGGGATCGGAGATTGGCCTGCGGGAGTCTCTTTATTGAAGAAAACCTTTGACAAGGGCCACACCTTTTAACGAGGTCTTGCACGTCTTGAAATATGGTCGGCCAGTAGTATCCATGGTTTAGGGCTTTTCGGGAGAGCGACCTGCTCCCCATGTGGCATCCGTGGATCCCTTCGTGTAATTCCTTCACAGCGTACTTGGCCTCGTCAGGTGCCAGGTAGCGGAGGTAGAGCCTGCCGTCGGCCACAGTGTACGAGCGCCTGAATAGCGTTCCGTCGATCAGGGTGAATCTTTTGGAGCGGACTTGGACCCTTCTTGCCTCGGACCGGTCTTGAGGGAGTTCGCCTTTCGAGAGGAATCTTAGAATGGGCATAGTCCAGTTGTTGGGTTGGAGATCGGTGTTGAGGCAGGAAGCTTCCAGGAGGTCGATGCTCGGTTTTAGCAGGACCTCGATTAGAACGGTCCGATCGAGCCCCTCGAAAGATGACGAGGCGAGCTTTGACAATGAATCAGCTTGGGCATTCAGTTCCCGGGGGATGCGCTCCACCGAATGAGATTCGAAGGAGGATAGGAGACTTCAGACCACCACCAAGTATTGCACCATCCGAGTATCGTGAGCTGGTGATCTGGTTGACCACGAGCTTGGAGTCGCTGAAGGGCTTGATGTGCCTGGATCCAGACTTGTGTGCGAAGGTGAGCCCCGCGATCATAGCTTCGTACTCCGCTTCGTTGTTTGAAGTCGGGAAGCTTAGCCAGAGAGAATATTGGAGGACAAAATTATCAGAGCTCTTTAAAATGACGCCTGCTCCACTCCCCCCTTCGCAAGACGAACCATCGACATAAACCTCCCATATTGGGTCGGTTTCCGAGATGAAAGATGGTTTGTAAATGGTGTACTCCGTGATGAATTTGGCGAGTGTCCGTCCTGGGCTGATAGCTGATGTTGTATTGGCTCAGCTCGATCGACCACTTGACCAAGCGGCCGGAGCTCTCTGGTTTGTGGAGGACGGTCTTCAAGGGCTGGTCCGTGAGGACCTGAATGGAGTGATCCTGGAAATAGGTTCGGAGCTTACGGGCTGCTGTTATCAGGGCGTACGCCATCTTTTCCATCTTCGCATATCTGGTCTCGGCTGATAACAGAACTTTGCTTACATAGTACAGAGGTTTTTGAACGTTGTCTTCTTCTTGGACGAGCATGGAGCTGAGCGCATTTTCTGAGGCCGAGAGGTAGAGGAAGAAGGGTTCGTCGGGTTCGGGCTTTCTTGGGAGAGGGGGGTTGGTGAGGTAGGACTTTAACTGGTCGAAAGCTTGTTGCTGCGACTCGCCCCACTCGAATCCTTTCGTCCCCCGCGGGGATTTGAAGAATGGGAGGGACTTCTCCCCGATTTGGTGAGGAAGCGACCGATGGCCGCCAGTCTACCCGTAAGCCGTTGAACTTCTTTGACATTCCGAGGCGGGGCCATGTCGATGTTGGCCCGGATCTTCTCCGGGTTGGCTTCTATGCCGTGCTGGCTGAAAACGAACCCCAAGAACTTTCCAGACGAAACGTCGAAGGCGCACTTGGCGGGGTTGAACCTCATGTTGTGAGACCGAATGACGCCGAAGGCTTCCTTGAGGTAGGTAACATGATCCTTCCCTCGTCGGCTCTTGACAAGCATGTCATCGACGTAGACCTCCATATTCCGACCGATATGATTTTTGAAGACTCGGTTGACGAGCCTCTGGTAGGTGGCCCCGACATTCTTGAGCCGGAAGGGCATGACCCGGTAGCAGTAGAAGCCTTGGTCGGTAACGAAGGACGTCTTGGCGATGTCCAGAGGAAACATCCGAATCTGGTTATTACCTGAGAAGGCGTCCATAAAGTTAGGAGCTCGTGACCCGATGTCGCATCGATCAGAGCGTCTATGCTGGGGAGTGGGAAAGGATCTTTGGGGCACGCCTTATTAAGTTCGATAAAGTCAATACAGATCCTCCAGGTGCCGGTCGCCTTTTTCACCATTACGACATTAGCCAGCCACTCGGGGTAGCTGACTTCTTGGGTGAACCGGGCGTATAACAACTTTTCCACCTTTGTTTTTACCACTTGGTGCCTGTCTTGGGCGAACTTGCAGTGCTTCTGTTGTATTGGCTTGGAGCCGGGGACGACGCTTAGGCGATGCATGATTAAGTCTTCGAAAATCTCGGGCATGTCGGACGACGTCCAGGTGAAAAGGTCGACATTTTGGTGGATGCAGTTGATCAGATCTGGCTTCAACTCAGGGGAAAGAGTTCGTCTCCCACGGAACCATTTGGACTCGTCCTCGGCTTCAAACGAGACTTCCTTCAATTCATCTGCGGGTTCTGACTCGGGACGGCTTTCTTTAAGTGGGATTTCGACGGCATCGAGGGGAAACACACCGCCTTTGACCGTGGTCATGTAGCACGATCGTGCCAATTCCCCGAATGACCCCGACCCCGATGTCAGTTGAGAACTTCAACTTTAGATGGTAGGTAGAGGGGACGGCCTGGAGCGAACAGAGCTCGGGTCGGCCGAGTATGGCGTTGTAGGCCGCCTTGACATTGACAACCATAAAGTCCATTGACTCGGTTCGGAGGACGGGGGTCGTTCCTGTGGTCATGTCCAGTGTCACGATTCCCTCAATTTGCACCGGGATACCAGAAAATCTGTGGAGGGTGTAACTGGCCGGCTTTAGCTTTTCTCAGGGAAGCTTGAGGTTCTCAAATGCTTCTAAGAAAAAAATATTGACCGAGCTACCGTTGTCTACAAGGATTCAGCGAACCTGGAAGTTGGCCATGTCGAGGCTGATGACAAGGGCATCACAGTGTGGAAGCCGGACACCTTTGAGGTCTTCTCCTGAGAAGGAGACCGCCCGCTGCTGAATCCGATGGGAAAGATGGTCAAGAACGAAGTTGACCTCTCGGATAAAGGTTTTCCGAGAAGTCCTAGATTCCCCCCCCCCATGGGTCTGCCGTGGACGCAGTGTAGGATGGCGTGTCCGCCAGCTTCTTCGGGCTCCGAATTTTGAGCAGGTCGTTGACTGTTTGTCCGAGGGGGAGGCGAACACCTCGGGCTCCTTGGCTCTCTTCGGTCCCTGTGATTGACCTGAGTGAACTCCATCAAGTACCCTCGCTTGATAAGGGTTTCGATCTCATCTTTGAGGGCTCGGCAGTGATCTATATCATGCCTGGTGTCGGGGTAAAAACGGTAGTAAAATCTCTGGTCCCGCTTCTTGCTGTTTTTAGGCAGGTGAGGAGGGAACCATACGACCCCCTTGTCCTCGATTTCCATAAAAATTGCCAAGACGTTCTGAGTCAGGGGCGTGTACCTTTCAAACCGACGGATAGGGCGGACCCTTTTGGGACCAGCCACCTCTTTCCCGAGTCTCTTAAAGGGCTCGGTGTCTTTGACCTTGTGCTTCCCCCTGGCAGCGGCTTCCTTTGAGCCCTCGGGATTAAGGGCCTCCTCAGCTCGGATATAATTTCGACCTTATTGAGTAGGTCGGGGTAGTCCAAGGGTGGCTTCTTGGCCATAGAAGCCTTGCATTGGGCATGGCGGACGTTGTTTCGGAAGGCGGCGGAAGCGACCCCTGCGTCGAGGGAGGAAACTGACCTCGCCTCCGAGGTGAACCTCCAAACGAACTCCCGGAGGGATTCCCCGTCCTTCTGTTTGAGGTCCAGAAGGGAAGAGCTCGTCTTCTCCACCTTCCTGCTTGTCACGAAGTGGGCAAGGAAGCTCGCCTCCAGCTGTTCAAAGGAGAAGAGCGAGCTGGGGACGAGTTTGGAGAACCACTCCCGAGTTGGGCCCCGGAGGGTGGCAGGAAATGCGCAGCAGGGGAGGGGATCCACAGTGTTGTGAATCATCATGAGGGTCTTAAACCCCTCCATGTGATCAGCTGGATCACCCTTGACGTTGTAGGTCTCGAACTGAAGGGGTCTGAAATTGCGAGGAATCCTCAGCTTCAAGGATCTGGGGGAAGAAAGGGGATCCGGTCGGACGATGACACGACCCTGAATCGGTCCGCCCTCACCGAGATGGGCAAGGCGGTTCTCCATTTCTTCCAATCGACGAAGGATGGGGTCCACCGCTTCTGGGGGACGAGTCGAACCGCGGGACTCACCAGCTCTCGTTGCTGACCTATGAGCAGAACTGTGGTAGACCTCGGTAGTCGGACCGTCACGTATGGCTTGAAGGATCTCCTCCCGAAAGTTCTGGAATTTGACCCTTGTGACGGGGGCTTGTCCTCCCGGGTTCTGCGGGGGATTTGTGCCTGGGAAGGTTGTCGGCGGTGGTTCGAGGTCGAGTTGGAAGTGGCCTCTCCCCTTGTCCGGCTGGCCTTCCTGTCAGAGATGACGCAACGCAAATCCAACGCGATCGTAGGTTGGGCCGCGCCGTTTGCCCGGGATTGGTTGGAACCCTGGTCTTTCGGGCGGCCATGCTGTAGGGAGTCCGGATGTCATGCCGAGGTGACGGCCCCTCGGGACTTGGGAGGCATGGAGGGGCTCGGACCAGGGGCGACGACCCTGGTGAGGCGCGAAAGGACGATAGTACTGAGTAGGTAAGGTTTCCCACAGATGACGCCAACTTGATGCGGTTTGTTTTTGAGGTGTGGGGGCAACAGGTGTGAGTTCTCTCGATTTGTATGGTGGAAGTCCCTGCGCAGTACTGGCGTCAGTTCGACCCGGGGAGCGGGAGCGGCTCGGAAGAGAGGACGGGGGCTCAGCTCGGATCCATAAGCTCGGCTCGGATGGGTCTTCTGTACCTACACACGGCCTCGGAACACCGGGAGAAATTCCGACGACCGGCTCTCTGACGATCTAGTCAGTCACTGGAAAAGAGACTGTGCAGCTAGGATTCAGGTGGAGAGAGATTGGTTACTTTTTGCAGTGAGGAGGGGTGGAGTATTTATAGGCTGGGGTAAACGGGTCTGGAGCCCTGGTGGGCCGGATTGGACCCATTTTTCCGTGGGCCTGAGCTGGCTAAGGCCCATTAGGCTGTAGCTGGCCTGATGATCACAAAGGTGAGGATCCAAAGGAGATCGGAGGGCTCTGATTGATGCTACGTAATTTATCCTATATTACTTAAATATTTGTTTCATAAATGTATTATGGCCTAAGCATCGGATAATTGATATGTAATGCCTAATGTCATATATACAAGCTGTATTTTTACTCCACACGTTGATGTTAATGTGACACAATCTGCACTATTATGTAAAGTGCCTGAATATATAAACTTTTGGATAGGTTGTTGAAGAATGTGTAATATCAATCTGTGAAGCAATTAAACTAAAGTTTGTGGATAAAACAAGTCCACTGCCAAAAAAATGAATCAGATTACTTAAAATTTCCTAGATTTGAGACTAGCTAGAACCCTCTCCATATATATATATTTCCCTCACCCTCTTACCTACTTCTTTCAATTTCAACCACCTCCTCTACCTATATACCTTTCGATATACATTAATACAGTAAGATATATCAATGTCAAACTTTTTTTAAAAATAATTCAGTCTCAAGCTTACTAGCTAATTCAAAGAAATTAAACAGCGTATATAAAATATTTGTGTATAATCTAAGGTGCCTCTGGAAAGTAATCCTTGATTAGTTATAGGAGTCATATATATTAAGTTAATTGAGATGAAATAAAAAGGTTTGATATTCACACTAATATATATAAGAACAAGGTCAGCTATAGAAATACTTGTGAAGCTCTATGACTCAATTCTCGTGGTCGTAGCTGAGTTTCATAAACCTCTTAAAAAAATTATCAGTTAGTGTTTTACCTCCTTAGAGCATTTGTAGTTGTTGATTGCTAAATTTTGAATATTTAGCATATAGGAATAAAATTTTTTAGTTTCGGCTGTAATAGTTTAAAGCCAATATTTGGCTTTTCATTTTTAAAAATGGACATACCATAAATGATTCCTCGTCGCACACACAAAAAACAAAAAAAACAAACTTTTTTTTTCCATCCAAGAACTTTTTCATTAATTAACTCATAAATTAATCCTAATTAACTCCGTCATTGCCTGTCCCAAGCCAGAAATTCGATCACAAACCGGATAAGGAGGACGGTTGCGTTAGGCAGTTGACAGCCAGCATAAAATTTTGTCAAATCTTATGAACATAAATCCTAATAATATACGTGCAAATGCTAGGGCGTTTCCTGGAAGCGATGCGTTATGCCTGCCTTCGGGTGCTTCTAAAAATGTGCAAGTGGCGCCACACCGGCACCCAGGTGCGGCAAAAATTGTGTTAGGATTTCTGTACCAATCTGGACGTGTGTGAGTAAAAAAGCTAGTCTAGGAAAATAGTCTTAGGTTAGCGACTTAGAATATAGGAACATTGACAGGAAAAAGTATAGAACTAATAGATATCATGATTAGAAGAAATATTAATATAGCTTGTTTACAAGAAACAAAGTGGGTAGGGGAGAAAGCTAAAAAGATAGATAGTTTTAAATTATATTATACTGGTAAAATTAGAAATAGAAATGGAGTAGGATTTTTAGTAGATAAGAAATTCAAAAAAGATGTAATAGGTATTAATAGGAAATGAGATAGAATAATACAAATTAAGCTTATATTAGGGGAAAACATAATTAATATCATTAGTGCTTATGCACCACAAGTAGGATTAGATGCACAAGCTAAAAATAAATTTTGGGAATATAAGGATGAGATAATTCAAGAAATACCCTTAGGTGAGAAACTATTTATAGGATGAGATTTCAATGGACATGTAGGTGAAGACAACTAGCGATATTAGATGGTGCATGGAGGACAAGGATATGGAAATAAGAACGATGGTGGAGATAGTCTATTAGATTTGGCGGCTTCGTATGATCTTATACCAGTAAATACTTATTTTAGAAAGAGGGAGGACCATCTGATAACCTTTAAAAGTCGGGCAAATAGGAGTCAGATTGAATTTTTTATCACTAGAAAGGTAGATCGCTTAACATATAAAGATTGTAAAGTTATATCGGAAGAGTGTTTAACCTCACAACAGAGGAAGTAGTGAAGCTTGATGGCCAAGAGATACCTAAGAGAGACCGTTTCGGATATTTAGGCTCGATTATACAAAGAGATTGGGAGATTTGTGAAGATGTTATACATAGGATCAAAGTAGAGTGGATTAAGTGAAGAAGTGTCAGTGGTGTTTTGTGTGACAAACGTGTACCTTTGAAGTTGAAGGAAAAATTTTATAGGACAGATTTTAGACCAGCAATTATGTATGAAGCAGAGTGTTGGGCAACAAAGAAACAACATGTCCAAAAAATGAGTGTAGCGGAGATGAGGATGCTAAGATGAATGTGTAGTAAAACAAAGAATGATAGAATTAGAAATGAGCATGTACGAGACATGCTAAAGGTAGCTCCAATCCAAGATAAGTTAAGAGAGAATCGCCTCAGGTGGTTTGGACATGTCATACGTAGACCTAGTAGTGCCCCCGTTAGAAAGAGTTATTTGATAAGTATTGAGAGTAGAGTTAGGGGTAGAGGAAGACCTAAACTAACTTGGATGAAAACGTTGAAAAAAAGATATGATAGTTTGTGACCTTAAAGAAGAGCGGAATGGAAAACCAGGATTCATGTAGCAGATCTCAACTAGTTGGAAAAAAGGCTTTGTTGTTGTTGTTGTTGTTGTTGTTGTTGTATAAATTAGTCCTAATTAACTATTAATATAATCATAATGAAATCTTAAATCTTACTTATATTTCAATTAAAACCTAATATATCCCATACACATATATATAGGCCTAGTCCATTAAAAAAAAAACAAAAGTGCCTGGACGGGAGATCATCTCTTGTTTGAACCCAATTTTTTTTTTAAAATTAGAATCGACAGAAGGGAAATGATTTCCCGTCCGACCATTTTTAATTTAATTTTTTTTAAAGGGACCGGGAATAATCCCTCGTCCGATTATAAAAAAAAATCGAGAGGGGATATTATTTCCCGCCTGATAGGGTTAAATAAAAAAAAATCCGACGAAAGATAATATTTCGTCCAATTAAATCGAACGATAAATCATATTTCGTTAGCTATATTTTGGTAATTGTCATTTCGTCTCCCAAATATAGTCGACTATTGGTCATCCGAAACTCAAATTTTGGGTAATTGGCCAACGACTGCAGCACTTCTTTTTCCAATATTTAAATTTTTTGGCAAAATAGCCAACGACTACAGATGCTCTTAGGAAACCTCTTTAACTTCTATAAAGCACAACCGCACAAGCAAATAATCAAATGTTTTATCATAATTATTTTCGAGAATATAATGTTTTACACTTAATTTTTGTATTATTTAAAAAAGCCTCCAATTGTATCATATCATTTTCACAATAATAATAATAATAATAATAATAATAATTGCTTTAAATCTGCACTTTCTTTTACATGTTTCAATGGAAATAGGCCTAAACATTCATTAAATTTCGGTAAAAGTTAGCATACCCCTTAATCTAAATGCTCCTAATTAAAGCCAACGAGTTCTTCATTTCTCTTCCTTTCTTTTTAAATTTTGCTATTTCTTTTTGCTGAGCAAATCTTTTGGCTCTTAAATATGGCATAGAGTTCTAAACAATTTGTACCTTTGTGCAAAACAAGAAAGAAAGAAAATTCTGTGCATTGTAGGTTTGGTTTCTAAATGTTGACAATTATTATCTGTTAAAGGATAAATTAGTTTTTCTGTTAGTATTGAGAGAATAAATAAAGCTTAGAACGAGTTATTTTAAATACGTGTATTATATATGTACTGAATAACTGATTGGTACAAATATGTAAGATAGGAACATCTGTAGTCCTTCCCTATATTTCCCCTATATTTCCAAAATTTAGAAATATAGGAATCGATTTTGGTATATAAAAAAACGAACAGTAGCCGTTTTTATTTGAGAAAAGATAAAGAAAATTCTCAAATATAGGACTCGAAAGATCATCTTGCATCCGTTCTAAAAGAAAAAATATATCGGAAGCAAGATGATCTTGCGTTTGATGAATAAAAAATAAAAATGAAAATGAAAAGAGATCAGACGCAAGGATGATATCAATTTTTTTTTACTGGTCGGTTAAAGGTAGGGTAAGTCCCTACCTCACAAAATATATATTAATATAGGAGTAAAAACAAGTACATATACAGAAGGATCAAGTTGGTTCAGCTTACAACCTCTACCGAACCCTCGATCACCAGATGAAGTGCAGTAGATTAGCTATGCTGAATAAAAGTTCATTACAGTACTCAAAAATAACTTCCAAAAGATAGAAAATGCGCTAGTACATGTGGGAGCTTAACCCGAGTATCTATCTTCTTCGCTATCCGCCTGATCAATCCTGATAAGAGCCTGTTTCAGGAGGACATCTTGAGCACCAGCCAAATACTCCAACAGATGCACCTCATGTATAGTTTTCTCCTTCTTCTTGCTCCTCTCGACTCCATCTAGCCAAGATCAAAACCAATAGATTGCATTAGAAATAATTTTCCTTGGTTGGAAAATCTTAGAAGAAAAAATGCGCTCATTTCTAGCCAGCCAGATACTCCAACAGATTGAGATTGTGAGTAGGTGCCAGGTGTGTCTGTGTACTTGTGCCCCAAAGCACCATGAGGTAAAGTATTCATTTAAGTCAGCAGGCAAGGAGTG
The DNA here is from genome assembly GCA_017893485.1 of Hemerocallis citrina. Lineage (NCBI taxonomy): Eukaryota > Viridiplantae > Streptophyta > Magnoliopsida > Asparagales > Asphodelaceae > Hemerocallis > Hemerocallis citrina. The sequence continues at coordinate 263,115,255 of CM030363.1, forward strand.
TATGTGGAAGTGTGTAGTGAAGTAGGTCCAAGTGTTAATAGCAATAGGGCATGCAAAGAAGATATGACAGGTCGTCTCAACAGGACATGCACAAGTTGTGCATGTCGTGTCTCCTAACCAGCCTCTGGAGCGAAGGAAATCTTTCGAGTTCAGTCTATTCAAACCCAATTGCCAGATGAAAATCTTGCATTTTAGAGGAGCTGCGGAAGTCCATGTTGCCGCAAAATAAGGGGATCAGAGGCCAGAGATGATAAAGAAGTTGTAGGCTGACCTGATAGCGAAGGTTGCTGAGGGTGTGAGCCTCTAAGAAGGGTGGTCCCCTGAGTTTGAAGGTTGTTAGTCTGCAATCAGATCTAGCAGTCTCTATTTCTCCTCACGATTGATGGGGTTAGAGACACAGTAAAGCCTTGGTTCCCGGTGCCAGATGTTATTGATCCAAGTTCTTTGGGAGAGGACATCCACCTCTAGATTCTATGCCGCAGCAGCAAGTGTAGGACACAAGGAGGTTATGTTGTTGCCATTGATCCATCTTGATGTACAGAATTTGATTTGGTTTCCATTCCCTAGCTTCCAATTAACATTTAAGAGATTGAAAATCCCTTTCTAGAAGTTTGAAGCATTTGAGGGGCATGTTAAACTGTTAGAATTGCTTTTATAATATAAGATCCATAACATTTGGCTAGCGAGCGTGTTTGAAGAGACAATCTTCCACCACCATTTCATGAGTAGGGCTTCATTAAAAACTTTCAGGTCAAGAATTCCAAGCCCTCCCTGTTGCTTGGGTTGGCAAATATTTCTCCACCGCATACATGCCACTCCTCTCATATCAGTGTCTGCGCCACTCCAAAAAAATCTACTGCGAATCTGATCAATTCTTTTGATTACCCAATGGGGTAGTCTAAAGAAGGAAGCGAAGTAGACTGGCAAAGCATTGAGTACAGAGTTGATAAGTACTAACCTCCCACCCCTGGATAACATCTTCCCCTTCTACACTGAGATACACTGAGAGCCGTCTTTCAATCTTGAGGATGAGTGGTCGTCAATTGCTTTTGCTAAGTTTCCCTCTAAAGAGGGGCATGCCAAGGTAGTTAATTAGTAGGCATTCTTTCTTGCATTCCAGAATGGTCGAAAAGGCCCAGAGCTTTGCTCTTGACTTACCAAAGTAAATAATCGAGGACTTGTTGAAATTTATGGCTAGACCAGAGACGTTTGCAAATAGTTGCAGTGCCACTTTAAGGTTAAGAATTTCCTGTTCATCTCCATTGCAAAAGATCAGTGTGTCATCTGCGAATTGCAACACCGACAGATTTGCGAGTGAGCCCCTAATAGGGAAAGGAGAGAACGCACCATTTCTACGGCCACTAAAAAGCATCTGAGCAAGCACATGAATAGCTAGAATGAAGAGCATTGACGATAGAGGATCTCCCGGCATGAGTCCTCTCTTGGAGTTGATTTGTCTCTCCCATCTCCATTTATGAGAACTGAAGATTTGACCGTTCTAAGGATCATATGGATCCACCTGCACCAAGCTGGTCCGAATCCTCTGGCTATTAAAAGTTGATCCAGAAATTCCCAACTCACAGTGTCGAACGCTTTAGTGAAATCAATCTTGAACAAGATTGCATCAGAGTTGTGTCTACTACAAAGGTCGATGGCTTCATGAGCCACATGAAAGCAGTCAACAGTTCATTTACCTTTCAGGAAAGTACTTTGAGACGACGATACAAGAGAATGGAGGATTGGGCTTAGCATATTGGCGAGAATTTTGGTGAAGATCTTGAAGGATCAGTTGAGCAAGCTGATAGACCTGAAATTATAGACAGTATTTGCACCCTCACTCTTAGGGATTAGCATAATGTGGGAGTAATATAATCTGCCAAGATCAGTATCCCCCTTCTGTACCGAATGTAGCATGGCAAAGAAGTCATCTTTGATAGTGTCCCAGAAGGCATGATAAAAACTCATCGAGAATCCATCCAGTCCCGGTGCTTTGTCACTACTCATACCAAAGACAGCTGTTCTAACCTCCTCCAGAGTGAACGGGGCATCTAAATGCCCTAAGTTGATGTCATTTGAAGGATAGAGGGAGCGCCAATCAATCCTAAAGTCAGACTGAGGAGCTGTACCACAAATCTCCTGAAAGTGCTTTACAAAAGTAGTTCTGATAAGAATGGGAGATGTTGTAAGGGTTTCATCAATTATGAGACTGTGGATGAAGTTTTGCCTCCTTCTCCAATTAGCTATTGAATGAAAGAATTTTGAATTTGCATCTCTCTCATTGATCCATTGCACTCTTGACCTTTGCCTTCATTACACTGCTTCGATCTTGATAAGGCTCTGGAGTTCAAGTTGGGTTGCCTTGAGGGAGTCAACAACTGAGGGCAGTTGCTCAGCCTCAATCTCCAGTCTGAGGATTTTTTCCTAGAGTTGACTTTTCCGAGTGGGGATGTAGCCAAAAGTATCACTTCTCCATCTTCTTATCCTTCTCCTAAGCAGTTTAAGCTTGTTTGCAAAAAAATCTTCCGGTTTACCAGGGCAAGAGAAGAGCTTCCACCGGTCTTTTACCGCAGGTTCGAAAGAGGAGTGTTGCAGCCAGGCTTCTCAAATCTGAAATAGTGGACCTATTGTGTAATAGCCTGAGTGTCAAGGACGATGGGGAAGTGGTCAGACGAAAATCTAGGGAGGGAGTGCTGGATGTAGTTGGGAAAGGAGGATTCCCATGCTGCTGAGATCAAAAATCTATTTAGTCTGGCCATTGAAGGGGAGGTTCGGAGGTTAGACTATGTATACTTTCTGCCCGAGAGGGGGAGATCAATGAGAGCCAGATCTTGTATGAATTCACGAAAAATTCTCATGTTTCTTGCTGAACCTCTTCCACTAGATTGCTCAATGTCTGAAATGGTGACATTAAAATCTCCACATAGGACCCAAACATCCTTGAGGCGGCTTCGTCGTTGCTGAATCTCATAAAAACATAGCTTCCTATCCTTCAGTTCAAAAGGTTCATACACAGTTGTAATTGACCATTCCTCCGCTGATGAGAGATGTTTGAAAGAAGCAAAAATAGAGAAAATATCAGTACCGAATATGTGCAATCAAGAAGTTGGTCGTTCCAACCTAGGAGAATTCCTCCGCAGCTGTTATTGGCATCTAAATGGATCCATCGGGTGATAAGACTTCCTCCGATCGATGAGAGTTTTCGGGGACCAGGATTTCTCAGTTCGGTCTCTTGCAGGCAGGTTACAGAGGAGAAGGAGCTTTGGATACCTTCCTTTATCAGTAAGCATTTGTCAAGGTTGCCCAACCCTCTTACATTCCAACTAGTTATCTTCATCGAAAAAGTAATTGCATCAATTTGCACAATACACAGATAACAGAATTCGATCTACAGGACCATAGAGGCAGGGAATCTAATCAGAATGTTCTAGTTGATTAGAGTGATCAACTACAACCTTCTGAGAGCCCTTCAAGACATGCATCGAGTGTGGCTCTTTAGCTTCCACTCCAATAGATTCAGCCACTTCAAGAATATCCTCATTTGATAAGAGTTCAAAAGGATTTAAGCATGCATTAGTAACTGAAGCAATTGAAAATGAGGTACCTGACGTCTTCTTCTTGATTGTGGTAGACAGATGCTTCAAGAATGGCCGAGTACTCTTGATCTTACTTGCTGGTTTGGAGCGTTTCACCCTTTTAGAAGGACGTTCTTCGAAGCCAGGTGGGACAGAAACGATGGAGCTAGCAGATTTAGGTACATTCCTCCTTAGCAGAGAGCGTGTCTGAAAGCTATCAGCACGGGGTTTGCTATTTCCAGCTCGGAAGATCACATTGTCGATTTCGCTAAGCTTGCACATCTCCTCCTAAATAGAATCCCTGAGGCCCCCCTCTACCGCAAGCTGGATCTTGGAACATAGGGAAAGTGGTAGGGTGACTAGCTTGCCTTTCTATATCATTTCACGCACCTCCACAATCGAATCTTCGTTGGATGAGTCAGTAGGGTTGTACGGGATTTGAGTGGAGCCATGTAGTGCTGCATTGTTGTTGCTATTAGAAGATTTTGAGATCTGCACAATAGGGGACTCCAGCTTATCTGGATTTGAATTTTGAACGTGACCCTCCGCAGACTTCGGAGCAGTAACAGGTTAGGCAAAATCCCCTCATTCAAGCTGAATTCCGCTATGTTCAGAATATTCAAAAAACTTTCCAAAATATCGTCTGCATGCAGAGATTTCGTTGCAATTGGGCTCTCCTTCCTGGAATCACGGGATTTCAAATTAGACCCCGTCTCAACCTTGGACGGAGATTGACTACAGAGGATGCCAATGCCGGCTTCATGATGAACTTCAGGCGCCTTGGGGGGCCAGAAACTAGCACTGCCAATCTCATCAGAAGATCTTATCATTGTGAAAAGTTGGACTTTGCCATTCTGAACATCTTCCACCGGGATCGGATCTCCAAGGAGCAGTATGGGCACATCATGAACATGTTTTTCAAAGTTCCAAGGTATGGTGTATTTGACAGTGAGGATTTTTGGGATGAGCGTCAGATCTTCCACTTCAATAAGAGCAAGCGCTTGGTCTCTAGCCTCCGCTTCCTTCATCTCTCGGCTCAAGGTGATGAGCTTGCCAAAAGGTTTGATAAGATACTCAAGTGACTCATGGTTCCACAAATGGAAAGGTAGATGGGGGAGGTTGATCCAGATGAAACATGGCTTCGGCCTTAGCCTAGCCCCAAAGTTCAGCGACCAAAGGGAGAAGGTGGCACTGAATCCTGAAAATTGAAAGACACCATCAGCAATCGCACCTTCAGCTTCTGTAGTTGTTAGGAATCGGACGTGATAAACTCCATCACTAACCCTCTTCAAAGTCCACAATCTTCCTTGTCTCCCCCTTGAGAAGTTGAAGGCGCACTCAAGGTCCTTGGTGAAGGGGATACGGCGTGGATTTATGAGATGAAGAAATTCCCTTGCATGCAGTGCCGGAAGTGCTTGGGAGATGGCATTGTTGTGGGGTAAGTCGACCTCTAACGCGTCTCGCCGATTGTGGATCGGACAATCGCGCACCTTGTGGCCAAACTTCTTTCAGTTGAAACAGTGAAATCCCAACTTCCGGCATTCGGCCGTAGCATGATCTCCTTTGCCACACTTGAAACACCTACGCTCCATCTTCTTCAACCGAAGATTTTTTTGGTTAGGGAAATGTTGCTTTTTGGGGTATAAGGCTGAGGGTTTAGGTTGGAAATAGGGTTTGGGGTGAAAGGCTGGAGTGGGAGTGGAATGTGAGAAGATGGGATGATGTGAGGGTTTGGAGTTGAAAAGGGGGTGCCGCGAGGACCGAAAGGGCACTGGTGTAAGGCCATGATGACGGGAAGAGGGGGGGGGGGTCAAATCTCCTGAGCATAGGATTCGCTCAGCTTTCGATGAATGAAGGCTTTCTCTCTCCTCGCTCCTCTCTCCATTTTTTATGATATCAATTTTTAATATAAAAAATTGTGTAGGACGCAAAATTATTTTGCGTTTGATTAAAAAAATAAAAATTTGCTCAATCATAGAAATTTTTATTAAAAACAGAATAAAAGGACGGAATGTTGTGTACCAAAAAAATTTCCCCCATTTAAAAATTTTAATTTCTATGAAATAGAACCTATAGGATTATTTATGCATATAAAGTTAATTTGAGACCGGTTTGATTATTTGATCAAGGGATGAAATAGAATGTGCCTGTAGGAATTATTATGTGTTAGTATGCGTACATATTTTAAAAATATTTTTTACTGAATTTTATTTTTTTAACCAACAGTTGATATTAAAAATTAAAACGATCATTTACCATTGGATCAAATTTTGGATTTCAACGAACTATAAACCAATCTCAAAATTTCTATTTCTACAAGTCAAATATAGAAAATTTTGAGACTAACAACTACAAGATGCTGCGAGTCTCAGTCCATGCCAGGTTGGTCTGACGTCTCTGCCATGACTATAATCTATCTGATCTTAAAATAAGTAACGTGTGAAACTGTGTACTCAATTTCTTAGCCCTAATTGGTTGCACGCTGTTATATTGGACTCCTCTGAAATTTAAAGGAAAAAATTTTAAAGGGCGAGAAAATCAGAAGACTTTCTATATCTTTTGCCTAATTTCTTTGTCATTCACGTCGGCCTCTCTCTCAATAATTAATATATATTTAATGGAGTACCTATTATGATATTAATGACTTGAATGAAGACTTAAATTAGGAAGAAGTTGAAACGAAATTTAATACACAAAGAAAGATGATTGACTAAGATGTTATAAGTAGGATTAGATATTTAGATGATGATAATGATGAGCACATGGGGTTTTGTATGTCAATTTGCCAACCAATCAGAGTAGAAAATGGCAACCAGCCAACAGCTCAGGCATCCGTATTTGACCGGCGACTATGGAGTTAAATTAAAAGAAGATTCACACACACTATTTAAAGATTCACACACAATACTAGTATCATGCACGTGCGATGCACGTAAAGAAAGAAGAAAAAAGACAAAAAAACCTACCAACACGTGCGCTGCACGTGTTGAGTAACATACAAAAGACAATAAAAAATTGTTTATTTGTTTGGAACCCCATCTCTTATATATATATATATATATATATATATATATATATATAGGGAGCCCTTCGGTTGAGAACTAATTTTGGTGAGAACTCCGTGAGAACTCATGAAGTAGACCCCCCATGAAAAATCCGAACCGACCATCTCGTTCTACATGCCTTAGATAGCATAACATAAAGAATTCAAATAATTTGAAGTTCGTTTGCTCATCCATCAAATGGAGTAGAATTTTCAGTCATACAATTTTGCGATGATGTAAATCATGGGAAAACGAAATTCAAATTATTTGAATTCTTTATGTTATGCCATCTAAGGCATGTAGAACGAGATGGTCGGTACTGATTTTTCATGGGGGGTCTACTTCGTGAGTTCTCACGGAGTTCTCACCAAATTAGTTCTCAACCGAAGGGCCACCTATATATATATATATATATATATATATATATATATATATATATATATATATATATATATAGTGTGTGTGTGTGTGAATCTTCTTTTAATTTAACTCCATAGTCGCGTGTGTGTGTGTATATATATATAATGGGAGAGTTGAGGTTGTAAACAAACAAGTCCTAATTTTGTAACTGAGCAAATCCGTACAATATACGGCCAAACTAAATCCACCAAACATACCCGTGTGATGCACGTGCAACCCCTAAAAAAGAAATATTTTAGCAAATGTCCCCATTTAAAATGTCAAAACTAGCATATGCCCCCACTATTTTTAAAAACTAAGAAATACTCCTATCTCTAATATTATAATGGGAGAATGACTAGTGTCATTTGTAAATATTTTGTCAATCTACCAACCCGTGCAATACATGTGCATAACTATTATAAAGGAGGTTCTAAGTTCAAATCCAGATTATGTCTAAATTTTTATTTTAAAAAACTATATTTATTAAGACGTGCATCACACGTGTAAATTACTAGTATATATATAGAGAGTCTTCTTCCGTTGCAAACGGGTCGCAAGCGGGTCTGTTCGCACAGACCCGTGCGAACTTTGATCTGGACTGTTGGATCAAAGATCCAACGGCCCAAATTTTTTTTAAAAAAATTTGGCCTTAACCCATCGTTGGGAATGACGGGTTAAGGCAAAATTTTATTTTTAAAAATAGCCTTAACCTGTCCTTCCCAAGAACGGGTTAAGGTTATCTATATTCATTTGTATTTCCATTCAGTTCGTCTTCTTCGGCGATTTCTCTCTTGCTCTTTCTTCTTTCTTCGACGAACCCAACAGCAAAAAAAACCCTAGCTCCGAAGAAGACGTGATCTACACCTCCGTCCGCTCCCCCTCCTCTCTCCCAACTCCAAAGATCGAAACCCTACTCTCTCATCCCCTCTTCGAAACGAAATACAAACCCTAGTTCTCCCCCGAATCGTTTGCTTGGCTTCATTTGGACCTATTTTGTAAGGTATAGACTATTTTTTTACCTCAATAATCTATATTTGTGTTTTTTTTCAATTTATTATTTAGAAATTGGGAGAAAATTTATATGCCTTAGTAGATTTTAGATGCAGAATCGGGTTGACTTTAAGTATATTCAATTGCCAAATTTTGTTGCTTGCGTTAGTAATTTGTAGAATTAGAATTGTATATACGGAATTAGTTAGAAACTTTTCAGTGCGGTTATGGTTGAAAACCCTGTAAACGACCGTAAAAAAATACGAAACTTTGCGAGTAGGTTCGTTTCACGTAGTACAAGCCACCCTAATTTGTAGAAGCGAGTTTCGACTCACGGTTCGAGAGATACGGCCGCGTATCGCTTTCGGTTGAAAAAAACCAAGTAAAGCGGTACACGGCCGTATCTCCCGAACCGTGACTCGAATCTTGCTTCTACAAGTTCGGGTGGCTTGCCCTACGTGAATTCGACCAAGCCGGAAAGTTTTATAATTTTCGGATGCCGTTTGTGCGGTTTTCTTCAATTCCTCGCATGAGAAGTTTTTTACTTAGAATTTTGTAAGTACGGTTAGAGTTGAAAACCCTTCAAACGATATCCAAAAAATTTGAAACTTTGCGAGTTGGTTGGTGTCCACTATGAGAAGCTAACCCAAGTTGTAGAAGCGAGTTTCGACTCACGATTGGACAGATACGACCGCGTATCGCTTTCGGTTGAAAAAAACCAAGTAAAGCGGTACACGGCCGTATCTCCCGAACCGTGACTCGAAACTCGCTTCTACAAGTTCGAGTGGCTTGCCCTACGTGAATTCGACTTAGTCGGAAAGTTTTATAATTTTTGGATGCCGTTTGTGCGATTTTCTTCAATTTCTCAAATGAGAAGTTTTTGACTTAGAATTTTCTAAGTGCGGTTAGATTAGAAAACCCTTCAAACGACCTCCAAAAAATACGAAACTTTGCAAGTTGGTTGGTGTCCCCTATGAGAAGTCACCCCAAGTTGTAGAAGTGAGTTTCGACTCACGGTTTGAGATATACGGCGCGTATCGCTTTCGGTTGGAAAAAAACAACTAAAGTCGGTACACGGCCGTATCTCGCAAACCGTGACTCGAAACTCGCTTCTACAAGTTCGGTGGCTTGCCCTACGTGAATTCGACCAAGTCGGAAAGTTTTATAATTTTCGGATGCCGTTTGTGCAGTTTTCTCAACTTCCTCGCATGAGAAGTTTTTGACTTAGAATTTTCTAAGTGCGGTTAGAGTTGAAAACACTTCAAACCACCTCCAAAAAATTCGAAACTTTGCGAGTTGGTTGGTGTCCCCTATGAGAAGCCAACCCAACTTGTAGAAGTAAGTTTCGACTCACGGTTCGAGAGATACGGCCGCTTATCGCTTTCGGTTGAAAAAAACCAAGTATAGCGGTACACGGCCGTATTTCGCAAACCGCGACTCGAAACTCGCTTCTACAAGCTCGGGTGGCTTGCCCTACGTGAATTCGACCAAGTCGGAAAGTTTTATAATTTTCGAATGCCGTTTGTGTGGTTTTCTCAAGTTTACATTTTTATAAGTAAATGAGTTAGAACATTTTCATTGCAGTTAGACTAGATTACCCTTCAAACGACCTCCAAAAAATTTGAAACTTTGCGAGTTGGTTGGTGTCCCCAATGAGAAGCCAACCCAATGGGTAGAAGTGAGTTTCGAATCACGGTTCGAGAGATATGGCCGCGTATCACTTTCGGTTGTAAAGAACCAAGTAAAGCGTTACACGGCCGTATCTCGCAAACCGTGACTCGAAACTCGCTTCTACAAGTTCGGGTGGCTTGTGTTACTTGAATTCAACCAAGTTGCATAGTTTAGCTATTTTTCGTTATTTTTTTGTGCATTTTTGCCACATTTTCGCTTTATTTATTGCTGATAGATATATGGATGTAACCCGTATCAACTAATCTTAAATTTCTCATTCACAGATAAATGGCTAGAACAAGGCGACCGAGAAGCCCTTCTGGTAGTGCTAGTGGTGCACCTACGATGGAGGTAAGATTGATTATTATTATCGGTTTTAAATACGAATATGAGTTTTATTGTCTCATTAATAACAATATTTCTATTTGTTCGTGTAGGTTGGTGGGTCTACACCTACCGAGGCCGGTCCCTCGTCTTCGGTATCCATAGCTCATCCTGGACCAGTGGACTCCAACTTACTTTCGTTGCAATCCAGATACCGATCGGAATTCGTGTGGACTGGGTCCGCGAAGAAGTGCAACTTCCGGAAGCACGAACTTCTTCCATTCGACCCCCGTATCACTCCCTTCTTAGTTGAAGCCAGTTTCTACGGAGCTCGCTTTATGGGGGATGTGAAGCTTGACCGACCACTACTTACAGTCCTGGTCAAACGATGGAGGCCGGAAACCCACACTTTCCACCTACCGGTGGGTGAGATGACCGTCACTCTCCAAAATGTAGCGATCATTACTGGCTTACCAATAGATGGGGTCGCCGTGGCGGGGAACATGGATTTTGACCGAGCAGAAGTTGTTCGTGATCTGCTCGGTATCGATCTTGAGGAGTCCTTGATCCGAAAAAAAAGGATGTTGAAAGAGAAATCATCATAGATACTCCTGCTAATTATGATGCCAATCTATTAGATCAAGCCTTAGACGATGCGAAAGATAAGGCCGAAGCTGAATTTTGGACCGAAATCTTCGATGGGAAATCACTTCTACTGAGTTGGTTGAAATATCAATTCGACGGATTTTTGACGGAGACTTCGGACGATGAATCCATACGTTACTATGCCCATGCGTATATTTTCAGCATGATCGGGGGAGTGACCTTCCCTAACTCATCTGGTGCGAGCATGCCACTGATGTATTTACGCATGTTGAAAAATTTTGCTTTCGCCGGCCGTTTTAGTTGGGGCAGTGCCGCATTGGCATCTCTATATAGGAATATGTGCTCATGTGCATTAGGTATCGTACAAATGGGTGGCCCGATGGTTCTTTTGCAGATCTGGAGTTGGGAACACATCCACATCGGACGTCCCCATATAATTGAACCAAAGCCGGATTGGTTGGCCGATCCACCAGCTGTAGAGTTGTTACCCCCTTTAGGGGTATATTAGGTGGGGAGGCGCACCTGGGTCGATAACCCACGGCAATCACTGACCTATTATAGAGATGAGTTAGATAACTTGCAGGACGAGTTCGTCAATTGGGAACCGTACTCGCCCACAAGGTTGGCACAGGGTCCACCGGTTTGTTTGGCCGGTGCCCTTTGGTTGACGGCTACACCACTCGTCAATTTTTCTGTTGTTGAGTTCCAGTACCCGGACAGAGTGATGCGGCAATTTGGATATCAGCAGAAGATTCCCGAAGTCCGATCTTATGATAAAAATTTGCACGAGGTGAGAGGAACCGGTCGAGTGCCCAACTTTGATTGGGCTGATTTTCACCGAGTCCATGTGGCAAACTGGAACACCATGCGGTATCAGATGACACCGAATATATTTACTTTCGCTATACCGTTCGATGGCTTGTTCCAGCATGTATACATGATGTGGTACATGCGCATTACACGGTTGTATGTTTCTCCACAAGCCGCTGTACCAGCCGGTGTGCGAATTCCGATTCCCCCTGCCGAGGAAGAACCAGGCCCCGCATATTCCTCTTCCCAGGCGATGTATCAACCAAAGGTGTCGACGTATCGGAACTTAGTTAGTACTTTTTTTCGCAATTCATACAGTTAGTATGCATGTATTGTTAAGATATAAGGATAGAATGATAAATTATTGTACATGTTGTTTAAATTGAAATTTTCAACCTTATGTAGATTGAAAATAAATGGGAGACCGTTCGGGTAGCTACTCGTGTCTTGAAGAGTAAGGTACCTGAGAGCGTTAAGGAAATCATGCGGGAGATTTTAAAGCCGTGCCGCCGTAGTCTCGAAGAGGTTGGTGAAGCTCCACAACTTGATGCATATTTAAAATCCAATGTAGCACTTCCCCGGCAAAAACAAACTGTGACTAGGCCGGGAATTCGCATCACCGAGCCGCAACAGGTGCAACACCAACAACCACCTGAAGAAGATGAGGAGGAGCAATGGGAAGATGACCCTCAATCTCCCGAAACTGAGGGTAGACGACGGAATCCTCAACGAAAGAGGAACCCACCCGATCAATTTACACAAAGTGGTCGCAAACCGTGTGGTCGTAAAAGGTAGTATCTAACAATAGGTTGGTTAGTAGTATTTTATTGTTTGGTTTTTGATTTTATTCCGTTCAAAAAACTAAGAACTACTGTTTGTTTCTATATTTGTAAATGTTGTAGATAATTACTGGGCATCCGCGAAACTCAACCATGAAGATAGCTGAATCGATCCATGTACAAGACTTCATTGTTGAGATGATTTTTTTTTTGTAGTGAATGACTTGTAATAGGTAGTTGTAAACAATACAGAAATGAAGTTGAACGATTTGTTGAGATTAGTATTTTCTAATGAATGTCCTATTTTATGTCTTCACATATATATTGTTGCGAACATGGATTTCTGAGTTGTTGTGGTATGATATATATATGTTGTTGTATTGTTGTGAACTGAGATTCTCAATTCTTGTGCTATGAATTATTGTTGTGATGTTGTATTTTTCACCAAGCCACCTGTAATGATTTCCTGCCGAAATATCTCTACCTAACTCGTCATTGTAGATGACGGGTTACCCACACCTAATCCGTCATCGACAATAACGGTTTAAGTTGACATATATTGGCCGAAGATTTTTAATCTCAGGTCTGCAGATGATATAGTTCTGCCAAAATATCTATAGTTAACCCGTTATTGTCAATAACGGGTTAAGATCACTTAGCCCGTTATCCACAATAACGGGTTAAGCAGATATATAATGGCAGAAGACTTTTAATCCAAGGTTTGCAGTTGACAAAGTTCTGCCAAAATATCTCAACTTAACCCGTTATTGTGAATAACGGGTTAAGATCAATTAACCCGTTACCCTCAATGACGGGTTAAGTAGACATATATTGGCCGAAGATTTTTAATCTCAGGTCTGTAGATGATATAATTCTGCCAAAATATCTATACTTAACCAGTTATTGTCAATAACGAGTTAAGATCACTTAACCCGTTATTCACAATAACGGGTTAAGTAGAAAGATATTTTTATGCTTTCTACAAATTTCTCTTCATTCTTTGCGAGAATTGTCTCCTGAACTGTGCAAAGTGACATTAATATGCCCATAATTGTTTATATTTTTTATTAATTTCCATTTATTGCCACGTAACTAATCACTATAAATTTGTTAACATTATAGGTGGTGTAAAAGTTAAAAAAATAAAATATCATAAGTAACCTAGGGTAAGGGTTAGGTTAAGATAGGGTTAGTCTAGGGTTAGGGTTATGGTAAGCTAGAGTTAGGGTAAGGTAGGGTTAAGGGTTGGTAGTGAGTGTTTGTTTTTTGTTTTCATGAATTAGGTTAATATTTGTCAAATGTGCCTAGTCTTGCATTGTACTAACGTCACGCAGCTATCCCACTAATTGTCCTTCTTCATCTCTAACCTGATCTTTCCATAATAAACTTGTTCTACTACATGTGATCAGATCCAGTTCTTGATGGCCAAGTAATTGGATCTGGTGGCATGGCGCTCTAATAACAGGTTTAGGCTTTTCCATTAGGGATACCATCATCATCACAGCGAGATTCCACATCTGTACTGGTCTGATTGTATATGCATGTGGGGATGTACATATGGTTTAAACTCATATATAAGCTACATGTGGGGATCTACATATGGTTTTTCTCATATTTAGGCTACATGTGGAGATCTACATGTGGTTGTTCCCCCATATAGGCTACATGTGGGGATCTACATGTGGTTTTTTTCCCATATAGGCTACATGTGGTTTTTCCACAACCTAGAGTGTAGGCCGTTGTCTCCACCAAAGAAGTGGTGTTGTCCTCTAAGCCAAGTGACCACCACAAGCCAGAAGACTTTGAACATACACCTAAGTGAGAAAAAGCATCAAGCTAAACAAGCAGAACTCAATCTCAAAGCAGAACTCAACACCTGCCTACTATTATTGCAGACACTTCAATATGGGAAAAACCTAAACTACATAACTACATGTACATCCCCACATGTAGCTTATATATGGAAAAAACCATATGTACAGATCCAGTTCTTGATGACCAAGTAATTGGATTTGATGGCGTGACGCATCTGGTTAGGCTTTTCCAATAAGGATATCAGCATCATCACATGGTCACGAAGAACTGCACACAATTACTTCACGACGAGATTTTACATCCGTATTGGTCTTCTTGTACATGCATGTGGGGATGTACATATAGTTTTTACTATATATAGGCTACATGTGAGGATCTACATGTGGTTTTTCGATATATATGCCACATGTGGGGATCTACATGTGGTTTTTTCCTCATCGTCTCGTCTCTATCTTCTTCATGTTATCAATGGCTTCCAAAAAACCAGTTATTGTTACATGTGGTTTTCTCCTTACATGTGGGGATCTACACTTGGTTTTTTCTAGATAAGTGGGGGATCGACATTTGGCTATGTACTTTAGGTTTTTCCCATATTGAACTTGTTCTACTACGAAGTGAAAAAGAGTGGAGACCCTAACCCTACATTAACCCTAACCCTAACCACTAACCCTAACCCACTAACCCTAGAATAACCCAAACCCTAACCTACAAATTTTTTTTAATTGTTTTTATGAAACAAAATACTAAATTAATTTGTGTTAATTTTCATATTCATTTGATGATATCGATTTTATATTGGTTAGTTACGTGGCTACGAATGGAAATAAATAAAAAACAAGATCTAACCAAACCCCTAACCCCCGCTAACCCTAACCTTGCCCTTAACCTACTATAACCCTACTCTAACCCTACAAAGTACTCTAACCCAACCAAAAATTATATCTAACATAATTGTTTAAACCGAATTTGCTGAATTCGCTGAATGAACGTAAATGTTTTAAAA
The DNA here is from genome assembly GCA_017893485.1 of Hemerocallis citrina. NCBI lineage: Eukaryota > Viridiplantae > Streptophyta > Magnoliopsida > Asparagales > Asphodelaceae > Hemerocallis > Hemerocallis citrina. The sequence continues at coordinate 263,130,271 of CM030363.1, forward strand.
ATTTATTTGTTTACAAACAAAATTTGAAATCGCGTAACGAACATCTATGGAAAGCTGATTATATAAAATTTTATGAGCAGGTTTTAGTATGGTCAAAGTGGTGTTTGAATAATTATCATAAATTGTTTTCATTAAGTGAACTGCTTTATATGTTATATTTACAAACTTGTTTACACATTTTTTTCATGCGATTTAATAATTATCAGTACTGCCGATATAGGTACACTTAACCTGTTATTTACGATAACGGGTTACATGTACTTAACCCATTATCGTCAATAACAGATTAAGTTAACGTATATTGGCAGAACTTCACCATCTACTTATGCATGTAATCATAAACTTATGCAAATATAAGTGTACTTAACCTGTCGTTGGTGATAACGGGTTTTGTTAACTTAACCCGTTATCCGTAACACCGGGTTACGTTGACAAATATTGGTAGTGGTTCATCATGTATAGACCAAGTATTGGCATAGACCAAGTACACTTAACCCGTTGTTGGTATCGATGGGTTAAGTGTACTTAACCCATCGTCACCAACAACGGCTTAAGTAGAGATATATATGCAGATGTAATTTGTAGACATGGTCTGTACATTTTGATATGTGTATCAATTTGGTGGTCATGCTTGCTGTCCTTGTTGCTGCTTCTTGGAGAAGTGTATCATACTTTTTGATTTTTGTATCAATGTGTTGAGAAGTGTATCACAATTTAACCTTCTTGTCTTCTTCTTCTTGTTTTGATCCCTTCTTGTTTGATGTGCATTTTTCAGACTTGATTGCTGTCATGCACCCCTCCTTCTTCATTTCCCTATAACTAAGCCTACTGAGTTCATCACTCAAATGAGAATGAGTTCAGTGTAGAGAAGAAAGGGAAAAAAAGAGGGAGGAGACACTTCAAATAACATTGTACAAAAAAAGTATGAGGAGCCAATCTTTTCTTCTTCTCTTCAAGATAATCTTTTCTTCATGAAGGGGGAAGAAGTTTGAGTTATAAAAAAAATTGAGTTCAAAGAGGGTCGCCTTCAATTGTTGTTCTTGTGTATGAAGATGCAGGAGTAGAGAGACTTGTGCATGAACATTTTAGTGTACAAGTGCATGCTCAGTTTCTCTCAAGGGGTAGGGAGGACCGCCGACTCTGCCTTTTTTTTTCTCTTCATTTCCCTTAGTCTTCTTTTTTCTAACTTTTAGATGTGTTTGCATAAGTAGCAATTGTCCTCCTTTCATACACATTCGTTCTCTATTATTACACAGAGTATAAAAATTCTTTGGCTTCGTAGGACGGAGTAGTGGTGGGTGTCACAGTGTATTCATGGTAATTTTCAGCTTCTTGGCATGCACACCTCACAATCGTGCAACAAATAGTACGAATATGAGGAGTGCGTATCAAGAAGTTGTCAAGTACTTTGAATATACTGTTACACCCACTACTACTCTATCCCACGAATCGGAGAATTTTTACCTCTGTGTAATAGTAGTGAACTAAATTGTATGCAGGGGGGATAACTGCTACTTATGCATTCAAAAAAAGGCAGAGTCGACCGTCTTTCCTACCTTTTTGAGAAGAAATCGAGCATGTATTTGTATACTAAATTAATTTCAATTGTGGAGTAGAGTGTCAAAGGAAGACTTTGTAATGTCAATTTGCTTGAGTTATGTACGCATTCTATGTATCTTCAAACAACATGTTCTTGCCAGTTTGTAATGTTTGATATATGAATAAATTTGTTGTTGCGAATGGCTTGTTGTGAATTAACAAATTTGTATATGTATCAACAAAAGAAGATATATCCTACACAAACGAAAGTTCATTCAAAAATTTGTTGTGAATGAACAAATTTGTATATGTATCAACAAAAGAAGATATAGCCTACACAGTGGAAAGTTCTGTAAATAAATCTCAACCTAACCCGTTATTACCAATGATGAGTTAGGTGATTAAAAACCGTTAACGCCAATAACGGGTTAAGTGGAGAGATATTGGCCGGACTTCATCCCCTACATACCAAGTATTGGTTAAGGACTACCAATATGTATCTCCTTAACCCGTTATTCAAGATAATGGGTTACGTTATCATACCCCGTTATCCCCAATAACGGGTTTAGTAGAGAGTATCTGGTAGCATCTTTTCTTAAATACTGCATACATTTTCACAATTTTCCACAATATAGATATATCATCCACAAAATACACAATCTCCCACACAAATAATAAATCTGTTCACATCGGCATCCAGATAATTTTCATTACCAAAAAACTCACAAACAGATCAAGTTGCCCAAATTGCACACATCTTCAAAAATCACAGAAAATTTGACATAAATAAACATTCGCTACCCAAATACAAGATCAAAACCCACAGCAACATATGTAGTTCACAAATACACAAAATAAGCTGACATACAGAGATTACAGTCTAATTAAATACATCAGTAATTTAGTTGTACCAAACAGATACATTCAATTAACCACATATATACAATCAAAAGTAATGAATTTTTCAACGCATTGCTTCTTTCCATTGGGGGCGTTTTTTTTGTTTCATTCCGGACCTACACCAAAAAATTAAAAAAATTATAAGTTAATAATCGAGTCAAAATTAATAATTATCTGCACAACAAAATAAAAAATTAAGCAATTATTCGGTGTTTATCTTGAAAGTTTGATATGACATACATATCAATAAAAACCCCCTAGTACGAACCTTCGCCTTCATCATCATCACTCTCTACAGCGTTTGGAGCTTCTTCATTCCCTGCCGATCCACTAAATAAGAAAAAAGAATGAGTTAGTATCGACTACAACAAGTTTACAATCATTAAGTCCAATTAACAAATAAAAAATCTCTGATATAATACCTTACTACATTTTTTGGGCAATTCCGTGAATCGTGACCTACGACACGAAGGCATGTCCTACAAAGTCTTGGCCTCTTCATTTTTTGGCCTTCTCTTATAGACCTCAACCATTTCCCTTTAGGCCTCTCCTTTGTGGTGCACTGCACGGGGTCACCTACATGTGCATGTGCATGTGCATGTCCACCACTCTCAGGTTGTGTGCTACCTTCGTGTGGTGTGTTGTTCACTGATTCAATGTTAGCAAAGCCTTCGATTCCCTTGAGTATGTGGTCGAGCATGTACTTGTATTCTCGCTCTGAAGAACAACCAAAATCGACCAAATGTCTTGAGTGCATAGTCAGTTCACAATAACGAGAGGCAAAATTGTCGCCCATACTATTGAGAAACGGTATACTGCTTCTTCTCAGTTGATCCCTGGTCCATCGCCTACAAATATATTGCTCGGGTAGTGCGGTGTGATCTGTGAACCGAATAACTGCCAATAGATGTTCGCAGAGAATGCCTATGAAGTTGTACATGGAACAAGAGCATTTAGCAATTTGAGTGATTTTATAATAAGAAATCACCCTCCCCGATTCTGAATTTCCACAAACTGTTACAGAATAAGCTGCACTATCCGGTGTATCCATACTCGCAATTAAACTCATATTAAGTAATAAGCTTTTTACAACTTCTTGTTGAAATTTGTAGAAAATCTTCAAAGTGTATGTTCCTGCCATTTGTGACTCCAATGCCCATTCGGTCTTCAATTTTGGCCTCTCCTCGCGATTACGATGTGTTTCTTTAAGTTCATCGTGTCTTTGTTTTACTAAGAGTCGGTCAAAGATGACGGCAAATTCATGTAATGAGTACTTTTTATGAGTATGGTGCTTCAAGGATGAATATAGCGATTCGCTGCGTTGGGTACTCAACATACCCCCCCAAAATGAGTCTCTTGCGTACACGGGAGCCCATTTTTTGCGGATCTCAAATTTTTCCTTCAACCATTTGTTATTCTCAAGTTTGTACTGGGAGATCAAATATTTCCACTTCTGTTCAAATTCTGTTTTAAATTCCGCCGTATAAATGATAGTCTTCAAAGTATCCCTGAACTCATCAACGTTATTTGGCATGCGAACTTCATGCGGTAGCTTATCCAAAATATGCCAAATGCAATATCTATGTGACGTGATTGGAAAAACTTTGGAAATTGCAGAAGTTATCTCACGGTCCTCATCTGTCACGATGTTGATCAGATCATGTCCCATTGCTTCTCACCACTTTTCAAAGAACCACTCAAATGAAGATGTCTTCTCATCGGGGATGAACCCACAACCGAGGAATATTGATTGCCAATGATGGTTGAATCCAAAAAATGGTACGAACAATATTCCGTATCTGTAGCGCCCCGAATTTCTAATACGAAACTTAGAAAATACGTGGCACTTTCCCAGCGATCCACTTCAATGTAACAATATACATAGACCAAAAACTCAAATCATTTTATTCCAAATCTTTATTACAACAATTTCTTTCAAATAGCAGCGGAAATACAAACACCTTAAATTACAATAATTCTTTTACAATACTCTTCTTACAACAATTTACACAAGGCTCTATTATAACACTCATACTCTCTACAGCTAACCCAAGCATCCAAGCCTCCAATTCTAAGCAACCTGCAACATGTGAGGCTAGAGTTGAACCCTAACCCCCAAAACTACGGGGTCAGCCATAAATGGTGTGAGTGATATAAACAACAAACATAGATAACAAATAAACATAAATTCTCAATCAACATGTACTGAACAAAAATACATAAACCGAACATGTAATCTGAAACAAGAACGATAGGCCAGTACATGAGCGAACCAAGTCGAGAAACAATACCAACGATCAAGTATCCATCAATCAATTTCTCTCAAAATATGTACAGTCCAACTGTACGGTACAGTCGACTGTCTTCGGAACCAGTCGACTGTTCTGAACAAACAGTAATCCTCACATTTCTGAACATGCCCAACTATCAATAAATCTCAATACCACGATGTGTGTCCAACCATCTATCACCAATTATGCCATAGATCGGATACCCCATGTATCCATCTACAAAAACTAAAGAGGGTATAGATCAAATACATACCCGGCATGCATCACCAATAGTGACTATTACACCGACGAACATATTCATCTACAAACAAACTAAAGAAGGTATAGATCGAATACTTACCCGGCATGCATCACCAATAGTGACTATTACACCGACGAACATATTCATCTACAAACAAACTAAAGAGGGTATAGATCAAATACATACCCGACATGCATCACCAATAGTGACTATTACACCGACGAACATATTCATCTACAAACAAACTAACGATAACAAGAACCTTCAAGATCAGGAGAACTCATCAGAACCAGTCGACTTATGCTATAATAAGTCGACTGCCTCGAGAACCAATATCCAAGATTATAACAAGTGCAGTAAGTCGACTTCGTCAACCATCAGTCAACTTACCCTAAACAATTACCGATAATTTCTTAAGAATAATTCAAGTGCTAACAGTCGACTCATAAGGGTCATGGTCGACTGTCCCGAAGCGGCTGGACAAAACTTTACTCAGCATACCAGTCGACTGATTATAGTGCCAGTCGACTGTTCCGAACGATTACACGAGACTGAAAATATAAAACTAGGGTCGTACCAGTTGACTGAGTCATAGACCAGTCGACTGTCGGCCCACAATTCTCACAAACTAGGTCTGAATTCGAATCATCAATTCTGGAGTCCATCTCAATATCAAATTTCTTTCTCAACTCAATCTAATCCAATTCGTGATCCCAAGTTCTAGAGATTCATCCATCCATTTTCTTATTTTCATAACTATACTCAAATCTTATCATGTTTTCAAGCGAATCAAGAATTGTCAATCGAGATCTACTAATCTTTCATGGATCTCACATACATACTACGAATAACAATCATGGCATCGATTTCATACAAAATACGAAAATATCAAACAAAACAGCATGCAACATACACATACACAAAACAAGTCCATATCACTCACCTTTTAGAATCAAGAAGAATCCACAAAAAGCCTTCCTTTGCTAGATCCAAGAACTTCTTCTCCAATCACCAAGAAAATAGTAATATATTAAATCTGGAGTTGTGCAGGGAATGACGGCTGCACACCCTCTTTTATACAGGCCGGGATTGAAGAAATTAGGGTTTTGAAGTACTTTTGCAAAATAGTCCCTTTTCCAATTTATTACTTCACATATATAACCTTTCTTAGTCAAAATAGGTTAAATAAATCAAAACTAAATAAAATCCTTTTACCACAAAGTTTTCCAACAATCCAGCACGGTCCAGGGATAAGAAAATCCCGGATTTACACTCTGGGTGGCGATTTTGCACAAAAGCCCTCCCTTTTGTAATATTTGCAAATACATCATAAAATACTTATAAAAATATAGAAAAATCAGAAATAATATCTAGTAATACATATTCTATTTTCAAATCAAAATATTTGACCTTTACCTTCCAGAAAAATATTTGCACTAGACTCTACATAAATTCCATATTTGCAAAAACACCATTTTTGTTTAAATCTTCACCAAATCGACTTTAAATAAATTTCAAATATATTTAAATTCAAATGATGACCATGGAGAACCAAAATATCAGTAAAAACGAATTTTCATAGTTTATTTAAGATCCAAACGACTTTTTACATAAAAGCCCCTCTCTTTCGAGATATTTGTAAAAATAGTTTCTTTATTCAGAAAAATCCCAAAATTTAGAATACACTCCATAATAAGTATGAAAACTTATTAAAAATATCAAATTGTATATTTACACCAAAATTATTTGCACGTGTTTCGCACGTGTTCCAAAGATAAATCTTTTAGAAAATATCAATTAAATCCTCAAAATTCATTTAAATCCATTTTCAAATAATAAAATAATATTTGAAAATACGGGGTTCTACAGTATCAGTTTGTGTTGTAGGTAGCGTCAAAGCAGAGAACATCCCCGAATACTTCAAAATTCTTTCTAGCGATACCATCCATCCAGATACAATGTGACAATCGCCCTTCGGGATCACATTGGTAATCAAAATAGAATAAAGGATCGGTCTCCTTTTTGGATTTAAAAAACTCAAGTAGCATTTGTCCGTCGTGTCCTTTTAAACCCTCCATCTCGTCTCTCCTGAGATTTCTGACATCGGTTTCAGTGAAACTAATTTTCTCATTACCTCCACTTGCACCTTCGAAGAATAGTATTTGTTTGCATACAGGGACATTAGCTTCGGTAAGTTGACTAATTACTTTTTTATCTGTCTTAGTCAATTCACGATTTCGAGGTAGCAAGTGATGTCTACCGGGTGAAGCAAATTTGTGATTGTGTGCTTCATTTAACGAATAAAGAATCCACGAATTACTTTGTGAATTACTTTGTGGGTTTAGTTTGACACGAACGAAAGCTTTGCAACCCATTCTAGAAGTTGTGCCTCGTCTAGTTTCATTATAATTATTCGATTACTCTCCAGCTTTATTACAAACATATGATTTATCCACTACATCATTTCCCTTATATTTATTTCCACCCTTACGCATAGAGAATCCCACACATTTGCAATATGATGAATAAAAATTTTTCGCTTCCTCAAGAGTGGAAAATTTCATACCAATCTTTGGTTTTATGTGCTCATCAACAATTGGAAGATACTCACCAATTTGTTGTGCACGAACAAATTTCTATCCGACAACAGAACTTCCTTCGAAACTGTCCATACCTAAGAAACCGTGAAAAGGAGAACATTTAGGGGTACTAAACCGTTGTATTTGGTGTTTTTATAAGTGCGCAAGCCACCACAACTTGTAAAAATCAGTTTCCACTAACGGTTTGATAAATACGGTCGTGTATCACTTTATTTGAGTTTTTTTCCCACCAAAAGCGATACACGGCCGTATCTCTCTAACTGTGAGTCCAAATTAACTTATACAAGTTCTGGTTGCTTGTACTACATGAGATCAACCAACTCGCAAAGTTTCGTATTTTTTGGAGGCGGTTTGAAGTATTTTGAACTCTAACCGCACTTAGAAAATTCTAAGTCAAAAACTTCTCATGCGAGGAAGTTGAGAAAACCGCACAAACGGCATCCGAAAATTATAAAACTTTCCGACTTAGTCGGATTCACGTAGGGCAAGCCACCCGAGGTTATAGAAGCGAGTTTCGAGTCGCGGTTTGCGAGATACGGCCGTATACCGGCTTTAGTTGTTTTTTTCCAACCGAAAACGATACGCGACCGTATCTCTCGAACCGTGAGTCAAAAATCACTTCTACAACTTGGGTTGACTTCTCATAGGGGACACCAACCAACTCACAAAGTTTCGTATTTTTTGGAGGTCGTTTGAAGGGTTTTCTAATCTAACCGCACTTAGAAAATTCTAAGTAAAAAACTTCTCATTTGAGGAATTGAAGAAAACCGCACAAACGGCATCCGAAAATTATAAACCTTTCCGACTAGGTCGAATTCACGTAGGGCAAGCCACCCGAACTTGTAGAAGCGAATTTCGAGTCACGGTTTGCGAGATACGACCGTGTACCGCTATACTTGGTTTTTTTCAACCGAAAGCGATATGCGGCTGTATCTCTCGAACCGTGAGTCGAAACTGACTTCTACAAGTTGGGTTGGCTTCTCATAGGGGAAACCAACCAACTCGCAAAGTTTTGTATTTTTTGGAGGTCGTTTGAAGGGTTTTCTAATCCAAGCAGACATACAAAATTCTAAGTGAAAAACTTCTCATGCAAGGAATTGAAGAAAACCACACAAACGGCATCCGAAAATTATAAAACTTTCCGACTTGGTCGAATTCACGTAGGGCAAGCCACCCGAACTTGTAGAAGCGAGATTCGAATCACGGTTCGGGATATACGGCCGTGTACCGCTTTACTTGGTTTTTTTCAACCGAAAGCGATACGCGGCCGTATCTCTCGAACCGTGAGTTGAAACTCGCTTCTACAAATTGGGGTGGCTTGTACTACGTGAGACGAACCTACTCACAAAGTTTCGTATTTTTTTATGGTCGTTTGCAGGATTTTCAACCATAACCGCACTGAAAAAGTTTCTAACTAATTTCGTATATACAATTCTAATTCTACAAATTACTAACGCAAGCAAAAAAAATTGGCAATTGAATATACTTAAAGTCAACCCGATTCTACATCTAAAATCTACTAAGGCATATAAATTTTTTCCCAATTTCTAAATAATTTACTACACACAAATTGAAAAAAAAACACAAATATAGATTATTGAGGTAAAAAAATAGTCTATACCTTACAAAATAAGTCCAAATGAAGCCAAACAAACGATTCGGAGGAGAACTAGGGTTCGTATTTTGTTTCGAAGAGGGGATGAGAGAGTAGGGTTTCGATCTTTGGAGTTGGGAGAGAGGAGGGGGAGCGGACGGAGGTGTACATCACGTCTTCTTCGAAGCTAGGATTTTTTTTGCCATTGGGTTCATCGAAGAAAGAAGAAAGAGCGAGAGAGAAATCGCCGAAGAAGACGAACTGAATGGAAATACAAATGAATATAGATAGCCTTAACCCGTTCTTGGGAAGGACGGGTTAAGGCTATTTTTTTAAATAAAATTTTGCCTTAACTCGTCATTCCCAACGACGGATTAAGGCCAAATTTTTTTTAAAAAAAATCTGGGCCGTTGGATCTTTGATCCAACGGTCCAGATCAAAGTTCGCACGGGTCTGTGCGAACAGACCCGCTTGCGACCCGTTTGCAACGGAAGGAGACTCATATATATATATAGACACACACACACACACACACACACACACATACACACACACACACACACACACACACACACTAGGTTTGGCCGTTGACACATGCCTACGGCACGTCTTCGGCACGGTGCACCTTATTTGATCATATAAAATAGTTTTGGAGTTTCAGCAAATTAATTGAAATAGAAAACATAGAGCAAAAAAACATATTATATGTATATATACTAGATTTGTCCGTTGGCACGTGCCTACGGTACGTCTTCGGAACGATACAACACACGAAAAGCCCTGTAAACAGTAAAACAACAATTATGTAGTTCGAGTTTGAATAGTATGACAATAATTAGTTGTAAATAAAAGTCCATGTTTCTATTAGTATATGTTGAAAAATAATTATAAATGTGGGTGTAAAATCCAACTTCTTAGAACTTTAAGTTTGGAAAATGATGAAAATTAACTGTTGAAAAGATATTTGCTATTTTCAATATAACATGTGGAAAAAAAAACATAAAAATTCTGAAAATTTTACAAACCTGAAATCTTAAAATCTAAATTTCTATGTAAACAAAAAAAGAATGGGAGAGAGAGAGGGAGGAAGAGAAATAGAAAAATATGAAAAAGTGAAGAGAGGAGAGAGAGAAAGAGAAAAATATGAAAAAGTGAAGCAATGAGAGAGAGAAAGAGAAAAATATGAAAAAGTGAAGCGATGAGAGAGAGAAAGAGAAAAAGTAATGAGTTTTTTAGGTTTTGGGGGGGGGGGGGGCGGGGGCGGGGGAATTTAATTTTGGGTGGAAAAATATGTTTTGTGAGAATCAATCTAGGCCATTGGTTTTAAGGAAGATTGAATGAGAGACACTTGATAGCTTTCTTTGTAATTTATTATATAGACTAGATTTGCCCGTGGGCACGTGCCTACGACACGTCTTTGGAACGATACAACACACGAAAAGTCCTGTAAACAGTAAAACAACAATTATGTAGTTCAAGTTTGAATAGTATGACAATAATTAGATATAAATAAAAGTCCATGTTTCTATTAGTATATGTTGAAAAATAATTATAAATGATGGTGTAAAATCCAACTTCTTAGAACTTTAAGGATGGAAAATGATGAAATTTAACTGTGAAGATATATTTGTTATTTTTAATATAATATGTGCAATAAAAAAACATAAAAATTCTGAAAATTTTACAAACCTGAAATCTTAAAATCTAAATTTTTAAGTAAATAAAGAAAGAATGGGAGAGAGAGGGAGAGAGAGAGAGAGAGAGAAAGAAAGAGAAAAATATGAAAAAGTGAATGGAGAAGAGAGAAGAAAGAAGAGAGAGATAGTAATAAAATAATGAGTTTTTAGTTTTGGGGGAAAAAATTTAATTTTTGGGTTTGAAATTTTGGGCAAAAAAATATATTTTGGGAGAATCAATCTAGACCATTGGTTTTAGGGAAGATTGAATGAGAGCCACTGATAGCTTTCTTTGTAATTTATAATATAGATTTACTAGGTTTGCCCGTTGACACGTGCCTACGACACGTCTTTGGAACAGTGCACCTTGTTTGATCATATAAAATAGTTTTGAAGATCCAGCAAATTAATTGAAGTAGCAAACATATTATATGAGAAACTTTTGGGGGTCCAGCAACAAAATATATTATCTGATTTTTTTGAATTATTTTTAAAGTTTTTAATTTTTAAATGTTTTTAGTTTTTTATTTTTATTTTTATTTTTTTTTAATTTTTATTTTCTTAATGTTTTGAATTGAAGAGGGAGGGAAAGAGAGAGAAAAAAATTAAATTAATATAGGAGTTGTTTTGGGTGGAGGATTTGAATTTGAGTTTTGCGGGGAAACTTTTTTTTGGGAGGGGGGAGGGGGGAATATGTTTTGTGAGGTTGGATTTGGGTCTTTGATTTTTTGGGGGATTGAAGGAGAGCCACTTGATTGCTTTCTTTGTGTTTTATTATATAGATATATGGGTAATGCTACATCTATTACCAAATCTATTACTTTTATTTTACTATCTTAGGTGGTATATTATTAGTGAAGTTATTGTAGAGTATGTGATAGAAACAACAAAATAGTAGTGTCACATAAGATATTAAAGCGAAAAGTAGTAGATTTGTTGGTAGGTGTAGCATATATAGAGAGAGAGAGAGAAAGAGAGAGAAGTGAGCTTCTTTGTATGAGAAAATTTTCTAATGCAACTTAAAATTGAGTCATTTGATCAAACATATATTCTTATTTTTGAGACCTCACTTTGTATGCGAAATTTTTTCATACAAATATAAAGCTCACTTTTCTCATATATCTATATAATAAAACACAAAGAAAGCTATCAAGTGGCTCTCCTTCAATTTCCCAAAAATTCAAACGCACAGATCTAACCTTACAAAACATATTTTTCCCCCAAAAGTTCCCTCCAAAAATCAAATTCAAATCTCCCACCCAAAAAACTCCTATATTTATTTAATTTTTTTATCTCCCCCCCCCCCTCTATTTAAAAAATTAAGAAAATAAATATTTTAAATATTTTAAAATATTAAAAATTTTAAAATTTAAAAACTTTCAAAATGATTCAAAAAAAATCATATAATATGTTTTTTGCTCTATGTTTGCTACTTCAATTAATTTGCTTAACCTGCAAAACTATTTTATATGATCAAACAAGATGCACGGTTCCGAAGACGTGCCGTTGGCACGTGTCAATGGGCAAATCTAGTATATATATATATATATATATATATATATATATATAATTCTCACGATAAAGTTTGTGTGAACTTTTTACACAGTCATTACATGAATGATCCAAACCATTGTTTAGAATAATTAAATTAATCTAAATATATTAAATCAAGTGATTAGATATTCATTTGTCCATCAATCATGTCATGATAAAAAAAACAACGATATCCAGACAAACAATTCTCAAGTAACTTGATTTCCCATTCGTAGACTAATTTATATGTATAGATTAAAATAAACGTGTTCGAATTTTTTAATTTATAACCAAAAAAAAAGTTCTAACTTGGTTTTCACCAAAAGAGTTCTCACGTGATCATAGCCATCTATATG